>FR997734.1:21596164-21891164 GCA_905475445.1 Ochropleura plecta
TATTAGTCAAAGTATGGATAAAATAAGTAGGTGAGAAACAAGAGATTTATGACGATCGGTAATATTACTCGCGGAATATTATATGAACAAGATGTCTTCTAACGACATTCGTGATGTGAGACGATACCATTCGAATGTGGGCTATGAGGAGGCGTGATCGGGGTGAGTGCGGGCGACGGGACGGGGCGGGGAACAGAGCGGGATAAGCAATGTACGGCCGGGGCGGACCGGACCGGAGCAGCGAACCGGCCGGGCCGCCGGGCCCCTCACTGTGCGGCGATCTGCGGCGCGGACACCGGCGCGAGCCTCGCGTTACCTTCCAGCGGCCGCGGCCCCGCCGGGCCCTCCAGGAACTGGTGCTGGCGCAGCAGCGCGCACTCGCCGCCCTCGGCCGCGTCCAGCGCGTACACGTACAGCACTCCCTGCGCCGTCGCCACCAGCAGGCGCGGCGCGCGCGGGACGCTGCGGAACAGGCGCGTCAGTAGGGCGGCTGGCGGGCTGGCGGGGCCGGTCGGCGGGCACTCACTTGGTGATGGCGGCCACGGCGCGGTAGCCCGTGTGCGGCAGGCGCGCGGCGGCGAAGGCGCGGCCCTGCGCCAGCACGTCGGCCACCTGCGCCGGCAGGTAGCCCGCGCCGGCCGACACGGCGCTGGACAGCCAGCCCATCCAGCCGGCCGGCTCGTCGTCCGGCCCGGCCGCCGGCTCGTCGGGCGCCGGCCCGGCCGCCGCCGCCTCGCCCAGCCGGAACACGTGCACGGTCTCGGTGTTGGACGTGGCGGCCAGGTAGGCGCCGCACGCGCTGAAGGCCAGGCACGCGATGGACACGCAGCGCTTGACGCCGCGCCGGAACTCGTACAGGCGCGTGCGCTCGGGCACGGCGAACACGCGGATCACGGTGCCGCGCTCGGACGCCGTGGCCAGGCGCCGCCCGCACATGGACCACGCCAGCGCCGCCAGCGGGCTGTCGTGCGCGCTGATCACGCACTTCGCGTTCTGCGAACAGACGGGGGTCAGGGCGGCCGAGGGGCGGGGCGGGGCGGGGGGGGGGGGGCAGCACGGGCGGGGACTCACCAGGTGTACGGCGTCGAAGATCTGCACCTCTCCCACGGCGCTGGAGCCGGGGTAGGCCACGTAGCAATGGTCGACGCAGGGCGACAGCGCGCACAGGCCGCGCGGGTTGGGCGGAGTGTCGCGGATGGTGTGCAGGATCTTCATGTCGCGGATGTTGTGGATGTGCAGCGACTCCTCCAGGCACACGATCAGCCTCTGCAACACGACGCACGGTTAGCGAGGAGCGCGCTGCTAGCGAGCTGGCTAGCGCACACACAGGTCGGTTCACTCACGGATCGGTTGAGCTTCACTGCCAGGATGGTGTTGCTGTAGCTGTAGTTACATATCTCGGTTCCCTTCTTGTAATGGCATACTATCAGCTTTCTGTAAACAATCATATTTTAAGCTTCCCATAACACTGAATGCAATGAAGACTGGAGGTCTACCGTCATTGGTGTGATGGTTATGAGTCTGTGCACGGTTGTATGATGGAGAAACATACATTTTCTATTTTAAATAGTAGTTAATTTAAAACAAAACGCTGTTCAAAGAAACGTATTCGCGAAAATCAACCACCTAACCTGCCTCCAAACAAATAAAATAATAAAAACCACCTAGTCTGACGGTCCACTTTTCATTCTCGTTCATTTAACTTCTTTCTCAAATAAGTCTTTAATGAATAGTGAACCGACCCGACTATATTGTATGTACAATTTCATCGGCTGTGTAAACATGGAATGGAATGAGTGAATACTATCGCGAATAAACCGTTCACTAGAGTGATGCGTCTGTAAATAAATGAACTTCCCTGTAAAGCTGGCGAAGTAAAGTAAGTGTAAAGGCGAAATTACGAAATCCGGAAGTCGCGGGCGAAGCGCTAGTATATGTATGAATAATACTAGCTGCCTTGCGCTGTTTCACCCGCGTCTTTCGTTACTACCCGGTAGCGTGACGTTATATACCGGGTGGGCCAGAAAGGCGTACGAATTTCAAAATCGCAGTACTCTCGACAGGGACGCGGGAGCCCCAGCGGGAAGTGGGGATAGATAGCTTGGTTCTCGGAAATTTAGTTGCCATGGAGCGTTTTACCGGTGGGCAGCGTGTGTTTTGTGTAAAAGCGTATTACAAAAATGGCGATTCGTGCACTATTGCACGGCTCTATCATGTAAACTAAAACCAATCTGATTTAAACCAATGCCCTAGTGAAAGTGTGATCAGATCGTGGGAAAGACTCGCGTGTACGCCAATAAACCAACGACGATTGCCCAGCTTAAAGATAACATTGGCGAGGAGATGTCCGCTATCCCACAATCGATGAGCCAACGAGTTTTCACGAATTTGAGGGCTCGATTGAAAGAGTGTGTACGTGTAGATGGCAAACATTTCAACGATGTTATTTTTTCAAAATAAAATTCCCATTTGTATTCTTTATTATAATTATATTTTTTCTTTCCTGAGCTTTTTAGTATGTTTTATATATTTTTTTTAAATCCGCTCAACTTTATGGCCCACCCTGTATAATGGCAAAATATTTGTTTAAATCGGTCCAATAGTTTTTGAGTATATTCGTTATATGCACAAATACAAATCTTTCCTCTTTGTAATATTAGTGTAGATGTGTAGTTAGATTACAGTATAGAGGCACACGTGCACACGTGCACACGTGCACCGTGCAGCGATAGACGTGCATAGACGTCACGTAACAGTGAACACTTGCGTAGCGAGTGAGTCACGGGCTCGCGGCAGCTGCGGCTCGTTTGCTGTTATATCGCGGACCTGGTAGTTCTTTGGCCATATTATTTACAGCTACTTCAAGTGTTATTATTCATTACAACATTGAGACAGCTTCCACAGCACGGCAGTGAGGTACTGCTAATTAATGCCAACAAGTCGCGTCGAACAATACAATTCAAACAAATATCGATTCAAAAGAAATTTCTTTAGTAGAGAGCTTGCTTTGAGCCACGTTTTGGATGATCGCTATATTATTAATAATACTCTTTTGAAAGATTGCCCATCATGCTGTGATTTACAAACTGAATTGTTGTTATTGATTGCATTGTCCACAGCAGAGTGCATTGAGGTTATGAGATCATCATCATTTTCTTGCCCTTGTCCCATACTATTTGGGGACGGCGCAACACGTTTTCCTCTTCCTTCTTCCTCAGACCCATGGCATCATTTATTCCTTTCTCTTGCATATGATTCCATACACAATAATCTATCTGTTCTTTGGCCTTCTCCTCCCTCTTCATCTGTCAACATTCAGATCCATCACTCTTTTAGTCACATGTGCTGCATCCCTCCTCATTACATGTCCATATTATAACCTACATCACCAATGTGTAATAATTATATTCGCGCTATGTATCTATGTATCTTTGGGAAAGCGCACCTTTGAAGGCAATGTTCTAATGTGAACCAATCGCAGTTAACAATATGAAAAGACGGACAACTGGGGGCGGGGTGCTGGGGGGCTAGGGGGGGGGGGGGGGGGACGGTGTAGCTGAACGCCAAGTTCACGTTCACGGCTTAGTCTAAAACCGCCCGCACACAAATAGAGTAGAACGTCACCTCTTGACGACGCACGATGCTATTCTTGGTGGCGAGTTGTGCGACGCGACCAGCTGCGGATTGCTGGAGGTCACTGGGGCATGTAGCGTTGACCGCGACGCGACCCTCGTAAAACAAATATCTGGCCAGGTTTGACCAAGCTATAGCAGTACAACGGCGAGGGGCAGCGAGCCAGTGACGCGACACATCGTTATCATTGAGCAAACATCGTCAGATAGCACGCAGCTGACGCAGCCAATGCGCCGCGCGCCGTTGGATTCCCTTATCAACAGATTTGTTTATATCTTTATCAAGTTCAATACTACGCAACCTCGGTGCTGCTTATGTATTTCATAAATACCATCTATCAAATTTCACTACACTTAATTTTTTCTATAGTTTGACTTTAATCATTATGACCTTGACGCGTACACGGTAGTCGGTACCGAACTATCAACAGGGTCGTGTTCAAGAGATCAGCTGTGACACGGCGTGCGTCGTGTGTACTACACGCATCTTGATATTTTTAAATTGTTTATTTGATGACTAACAAATGCAAATAAAGAAAAATAAAGCATGAAACGCAAGCTACCATATCAAACAATATAGATATCAGAAAAGAGCTTTTAATATTTATATGGTAAACAATGATAGAGCTTAAATGAAAACATACATTCAAGATACGCGCGATCAACATATCCCTTTCTTGGCTGTCGGGTAAAAAAGCAAATAGTGACCTGACGTTTTAGAGGAGCTCGTGGCTAAATAATAGTAGTTGAGTCGATCTTAAGTTTAAGCCGCGCTTGCCTAAGTTGGTCTGTGGATGGGTGACCACCCGTTACATACAGAGTTTCCTCCGTTCCTCGGAAAGCACGTTAAGCTGTTGGTCTCAGCAGTTATTTATAGATCTTTGACAGTCGTTACAAATAGTGGGTGTTCCGAAAGTCTAACAACCAGTCTTACCAAGGGGTATCGTGTTACCCAGTACTAATTCGGTTGTGGAGGTCAGATAGGCAATCGTTCCTTGTAAAATACTGGTATTCAGCTGCATTGGGTTAGACTGGAGCCGACCCCAACAAATTTGGGAAAACGCTAGGTAGATGATGACGTGACTGACTGGTGGCGTGCTGTGGTTTTTGCCTACTCCTCGGGTAAAAGGCGAGAGATTATGTTTGTATGTCATCTAATAGAGCAGTCACTTAAGCAAAAAACCGGCCAAGAGCGTGTCGGGCCACGCTCAGTGTAGGGTTCCGTAGTTTCCCGTCCGTCACAATAAGTGTTCCCACTTATGAGTTTAAAGGTGGAGGAGCGTGCAATGTTGCACGTACCGCGGTAGGCGCTCCAACAGTTTTTGTACAAAAAAGACAAAAAGTTGTACAAAATACAACTTTTTGTCTTTTTTGTACAAAAACTGTTGGGTCAATCAAGTTCAAAATGATTTTCATAGAAAGTCCTTATAAAGTTCTACTTTTCAGATTTTTTTCATATTTTCTAAACTTATGGTTCAAAAGTTAGAGGGGGGGGGACACATTGTTTTTTACTTTTGGAGCGATTATTTCCGAAATTATTGACATTATCAAAAAATGATTTTAGTAAACCTCTATTCATTTTTAAATACCTTTCCAACAATAAATCACACGTTAGGGTTGAAATTTAAAAAAAAAACACTTCCCACTTTACATATAGGGTGGCTACCCTAATAAAACATTTTTTTCCAATTTTTATTTTACCACTTTGTCGGCGTGATTGATATACATATTGGTACCAAATTTCAGCTTTCTAGTGCTAACGGTCACAGAGATTAAGCGAGGACGGACGGACGGAAGGACAGACAGACATGGCGAAACTATAAGGGTTCCTAGTTGACTACGGAACCCTAAAAAGGGCTCAACGTCGGAGTGAGATATAATAAACTTGTTCATTTGACGTGCTTAAAATTGTCTTGAAAGTCTCATGAACGTGTCTGTGTCGTAATATATTGAAGGTCAAACAACTAGCTGCGCCTCGCGGTTTCACCCGCATAGACCGGGAAAAAAAGTAACAGTATAATTATCAGAGTCCAGTGTGGCCTCCGTCCTCTAACTCAAAAAAAACCCCTGACAAAAAAAAAACATTTTAAAAAAATCACTAAAATACGGAAAAAATACTTCCGAAAGTCGGTGACTTTTGTGTTCATCGATTTTTTCAACTTCCGGAAGTTTGTTTAATATCGGCTGTATACATTAGAATAGTCCGGTCAAATTAGACCAAAAAATAAGAGCGAAGCTACATTAATTTACAACAAGCTGAAAATTGGTGAAATCGTTCAAAATATAATTATAAATAAAATTTGAAAGTTCCCCATGTTTCCCCTGTATGGAAAAAAAAGTTATTCAAGGTCAAAGGTGAAAAAAATGAGCTTTTCGTGATTTTCAGCAAAAAAATAAGATTTATCATAAAAGTACCTCAAAAAAATAAATAGACCATAAAATCCTTACTAATATTATAAAAGCGAACGTGAGTTTGTTTGTTTGTTTATTTGTTTGTTTGTTTGTTACCTCTTCACGCTTTAATGGCTAAACTGATTTTGATGAATTTTGGTACAGAGATAGTTGGGAACCAGGAGACGGACATAGGCTAATTTTTATTAAAAAAAAGTGGGATATGAGGGAGAACGAGGAAAGAAAAGGGAAAACTTAACGTTGCTATTACAAATCAATCAGGCGCAAGAGCAAAAACTGCAGGTCTGCTTGGTGTGTTATACCAAATTTAACGCGAGCGAAGCCGCGGGCGAAAGCTAGTTATCTATAAAACTACTTACATACTTTTTTCCTACGAGCCACCGTTTCTGAGATATAACGATTCAAAAAATTTCATAAGTTGTAATCGTCATAGTATGCACACGTTTCCACGCCACCTATGCGGTAGATACATAACGCGATTTTTTTCTGGGATATCATTATTTAATCTTCAAACATGCGACCTGGTGAAGGGTAGGCAGAATTTTCAAGCACTGCGGTTTGAATATCTTCGCATATGATAGGTGTAGCTGCATCCAGGACTCTGAATTGTTCCTCTTTTTTATCATACCAGGCCTTGATTCAAAGTATCATAATGATTATTATGTAAAAAATCAATCTACTCTTTCGATACTCGCATTAATTAATGTCTTCATATCACGTTGAACGTTCTCTTAAAGTCATAATGGCGTATAACTTAAAGGACTGGGTTTCTTTCGACCTAATATTCTTATAGTTATAACTTTATAAATGAAAGTTATGATGATCGATAGAAAAATATTTAAACATATATTACAACTCTGGAGATGTATACATATACGAGGCGTACTCATGCATATTATGACGATTACAATGTATTTTTTTTTTAATCGTTATATCTCAGAAACGGTGGTTTGTAAGAAAAAAGTATTTATCTAGTTTTCATAGATAATTTTATGATCTACATATATTTTATGATAAAACTTACCGTTTTGCGGAAAATCGATTTCACCAATTTTCAGCTTGTTGTAAATTAATGTAGCTTCGAATGTCACATGTGAACAAACTAGAAAAACTTGGAATAAGGGGCATACCTCTTAATTTTCTTAAAGACTATCTCACAAACAGGAAACAGAGGGTAAAGATTGGAGGGTAGATTAGTGATGATGCTGATGTGTCGTTCGGTGTGCCGCAGGGTAGTGTTCTGGGTCCAACACTATTTCTAGCCTACATTAACGATCTTTGAAAGTTGAAAACGCAAATATATTTTCCTACGCCAACGACACTGCGGTCGTCTTCCACGGGCACAGTTGATCCAATGTTAAAATTAAGACAGAGAAAGGTATGTCCCAAATTGCAACTTGGCTCAATAACAACTTTCTCACTTTAAACACTACAAAAACCAACTATATATGCTTCTCCATCAATAAAAGAACACAACCGGATGAACTATTCAACATTAAAGTACACTCATGTGATAAAACCATAAATCATTGCGATTGCCCCATAATTAGTAAAGTTTTGAAAACAAAGTATCTAGGTGAGATTATTGACCACAGATTATCATGGTACTCTCATATTGAATATGTCACTGGAAGGATTAGGAAAATGGGGTGGATTTTTAAAACTTTAAGATATATTGCACCCAATAATATAAAAAAGAAATCAGACTCTCACAGAAATTTATTAAATGAAATATATATCTCTCTAGCACAATCGATAATAGCCTACTGTATCACAATAATATGGGGTGGTGCTGCAAAATCACAGTTTATACATGTTGAACGGGGACAACGGGCCGTGAGAAAAATAATGTATTTTAAAAGGATTAGATACCCTACTGAAATTCTTTATCAGGAAAGTGGACTGCTTTCTGTTAGAAAGTTAATCATATACACCGTTTTAAAAAAAACATAAAAATTTACCGTATGATCCAACCACAACAACAAGAAGACAGAAAGATCTTCCACAGGTTCCACAAACTAAAACTTTTGCCGCCATTCAGTACAGTAAACTATCATGTCAACTTTATAATAGGATAAATAGAAAGATGTATGTACACAATAAACCAATAAGAGAATGTAAAAAAATCTTACTAAGTGGATAATGACACTTAATTACGCAGACACTGAGGCGCTTTTACAACAAACAAAGTGAAACACATACATGAATACACACACAAACACACACACACCACGCACGCACGCACGCACGCACACTCACACAAGCATGCTTTATTATATCTAAGTTGCTATATTATTGTATATTGCTATGGAAGAGGGGAGTCTCCTAACACAGGCATTATTAGCTTTAAAGGAGGCTCCAATCACCAACTTATGTAAAACTTTTTAGTTCAGAAATAAAGATTTGTATTTTGTATGTCTAAATTGACCGGACTAAGAAGGAAAAATATGTATTATAGAAAAAAATAAAAAATAATATGGAAACCCCCGGGAGTACAATCTTTTGATTATAAAATGTATTTTGAAAATCGGCCCACCATCATCGGTGAAACCGCGTAACAACTTAACAAGTATAATAAATATTGAAGTCGGTTAATAACGGTTGAAAGCATGATTATTTTTTGCAAATTATACACTCTACAATTACAGACGTTAATAACATTAGAGCTATAGATCATTGCGAAAAAACTATCGTTGTGACCTTGATCTGCAATAACTTACGACGCAGTCACGAGATTTTATGAATATTGACACAAGTAGATAGTCAAAATGAAGGTGTGTACGACTTTTCCAGCTTATTATTTCTCATTCCAAAGTGAAACTCCAAAATGACTGAACTATAAAGGTAATGGTGTTCTAAAAAGACATGAAACAAAATGGTTACCTGGGAGCGGATACTGTGACAACAGCCACCAACGAGCTGCTGAAGAGACGGTCGACGAGGCAGGTCTCCTGACCTGAGCGACTGGCGTAGATCTCCTCAATGCCATCGTCGGGGGTCAGAGCAAACAGGTGGTAGCCACTGCTACTGCCCGCCACAAGAGACCTACAACATTAATCACTACTGCTAGTACATATGTTAAGTCAATTAACAGATTGTATCTTCCCAAGTTCAGACATGTTGCTTTAGGGACTAGCGAGATTTTCAATAATGATAAAATGTGCTGCTTTACCAGTGCCAGCCCCAGTCTGTTCACTGTGCAGGCAAACAACACTAACAGATGTAATTACTGCACAATTATACTAACAGATCTGATTTACTTAATTACTTATTAATTGACTACCTCATTACATACATACTTAACAGAAATTAATTGCAATTATGCTGGGATTCAAAAAAGTGGATAAAGAAAGGAACACATCAAAAAGAACTAGGACAGGAGATTCTCATGAAGATAGACCAAATGGAGATGGGTAGGCCATATTCTATGGAGCACTCCGGCTAAATGAAGCTAAGTCCTGACGGAATGGTACCCTAGAAGTGAAAAAATAAATAGAGGCAGGAAAAGCAAAAAATAGGAAGACGAAATCAGACTTTCAAAACACAGATGGCAATCAAAGTCGTTAGAGGAGGCCTTAGCCCAGAGGCACACTTAACTCCATGACATACATAAAGGACTATTGAAATTGAATTGCAATTATTACAGAAATGATCTCTCTACTACAGTGTGCAATCCGTATTAGAGAGATCAGGTTATAACAATTTAGAATATGTTGACCTGCTATTGTGTGCACCAGCACCAGTTGTGGAAATTTCTAGGTTGTTCATGCCTCATTCATCATGCAAACCTGGTTTTGGTTATTGGTTCGGATTTTTTGATGCCTTATGCCTCATGCATACAGTTGTCCATGATCTGTACCCATCTAATTACAACTGCTCAAGAAAAATATTGATATACATTACACTTAATTAGCACTCCTTGTTTATTATTTTTTAGTAACAAGCCCAACTTGTAAATAGATTGTGTAGTATTAAAATGTTTCACACCAAATTAAATTTGAATAATATTTATCACTGGTCCTCAGCTAAACAGTTTCCCAAAATTCATAGAGACAATAAATATACCAGCAGCTGTTCCAAACAAAACAAGTATTCTTTGTTTAGTGTAAAGCTGTGACTAATTGTTGTGCAATTAGAACAAGAGACGATATGGTTGCACCAGAGGTAAGTTTGGCTGTGCCTGGCAAGTGGAGTCTCACCCACTTGTACTGGAGTGGACTTCGTAGGTTCGCATCACATAGTTTAGCTTTTCCTCGGACCGCGGACGCCATGTTTGTTTACAGCCAATGCTACGGGAGAAGACATTACGAAACAGCTGGCAATGACATATATTGCATCATCAAGCTAAACAACGAAACGCACATAACAATATCGATGTTAATTCGTGACATTGCTCGCTTTCGCAACCGCCGTTCATGGAAATTTGAACACCTTTATCCCCAATATAACATTACAAACAGTAACCAATAATGAAATAATACACCTATTATACTACCGTATGTTCTACAACTTACGTGCAATCTTGGTTGAATTGAACAAATATTCCTCCTGCATTTGAGCCCTCAGTGTTTTGACCTCCTCCCAAACTCATTGGAACGTTCGAAGCGTACGGATTGTTTTAAAAACTAAGATCTACAAATAATGGCACACAAGCACGGCAGATACTTTAATCAAGTTAAAATAATCACTCACTGAAATAAGTAAATACTTGAAACTAATTGTTCGTCACAAGAAGCAGAATTTTGACACAAAGAACGACCTTGCTGCTAAAAACAAGCCCCCCCCCGCACACTGCCTTCCCGCATCGTTCACTCCACAACAGACTTGAACAGACAACAACCAACGATTTACGATTGAGCTAAATGAACGATGAACGGCAACGGCCGACCAAGAGCTTGCAATTAATGTTTTTTTTTGTTGTTTTGATGGGACTGAAAAGACCTTTAACGCAGGATAAAAGAACTATTTGATGCTACTGAAAATCAAATAATTTACTACTAATGTCTCAATATTCTTATGATGCCTCCTTCAAGTAGGCTTGAGTATGAACATGTCCAAGACAAAGGTTATATCACACACTCCGGATGACTTTGTTTCAGTCGTGCTGTTTGGAAAGGATCGCCTGGAAATGGTTGAAAATTATATTTATCCGGGATGTATGACACATCATAATGTAAAGATCATAGCAGGTGGCGCTCTGTGGTTACTGGGAAAAGGCCCGAGTTATGTAAATGTATGTATGTTTGAATACTGTTATTCTTGTACTTAGTGTACATAATAAAGAATAGGTATTCTATCTATCTAGAAGGAGACTGTTCACCTAATACGATTTGCATAATTGAGCCACGCTCAGCATTACCTTACTTGTCCGTGTAGAATACAAGTTATACCAGGACCAGAGTGAATCAAAGAAATACATAAACCAAAGAGTGAACTAGAGTGCGTCATAGTTGTCAAATGTCAATATGCATGCAATTCCAAAATTTGTCAAAGTTTTCCGACACGTTTTTTTACGTGACTTGTAAACAATGTTGGGAAAATAGTGAACTTGAAGACTTTTGCATACATTATAAAGTTGAAATAATTGTAGTATGTGGACAGAGTGACAAACACCAATTAGTTATTCCCCTACAGAAGCTATTAAACAAAACTCGACTACACCTAAAGTAACCTACAATCTGTGTATGAATAAACATCCAATTAATAACTTTTGTGTCTGCTAAAAACCAAAAAATAATAGCAAAATACTAGCAAAATGGGTCGTAAAATACCAGCAAAGAAACATCGTGGCGTTAAAGATCCTCTGGTTCAGCAAGCTAAACGTTTCGCTAGGTATGTAGCTGCATGCATTGTCTGTTCTTGTATTTAGGTACCTGTTAATTGCTCAGCCTGTTTTTACGAAGAGGATTTTTGAGGTTAAGTCGGGCTTCCTTAGGTCGGTCGGCGGTGGAACCATCTATTACATAGTGAGTTTCCTCATAGAGCACGGTAACCCGTTGGTCCTGGCTGCAAGGAATTTACATACAAAATTTAATTAATATAATATACACACACTCATATTTGATGATGATATGCTTGACTTAACTCAACTTCACTACCGTGCTATCATATTCATAGTTGCCAATTTACTCCTCATCTCAGAGTTTCTAAGGTCAAGGGGAATTTGACTTGAAGAAATAACTGGCAAAAGGTACTAGCTCTATCCCGCGGCTTTACCCACATTAATCTATACAGGATGTAACGGAAAGGGTATATACATACCAATAGCGAGGCTTCTTTGACTGCTATCAAACCATATGGAAAGAGTTTTGGAAACCCTACCTCTACCTATTCGGAAATAATGTTTTTTTAATTTTTCAATACATATTAGATACCAGAAACCGAATCTTTCAAATTGAAATAAATACATCACTAGCATTAAGTCAGCTGATCGGTGCCAACGAACTTTTCAAGTATAAAAATAAACCTCTTACTCCTGGTATTTCTGATTAAGGGGTTCCGCATGTTTATTTTTTGTTTACAAAATAATACTGACTTTTTCTAAACCAAGATTATGTTTGTGAACTAGTTACAATACAATGAAATTTGTCTAGGTAATTAGGTATCTAAATTTAACGAAATAATATTTAGGTACCTGTTTGAACTACACTTTTTGATTTTAGTACTTACTCCTTTGTAGATAATTATTATCTACATAATAATATTCCACCCACCACCCACCTTACCATCGCACCAACAACACAGTAAATACCTAATTTAATATTGTTATTCCTGTAAACCGAACGCTATCCTTTTTTGGTGGCCGTATGGATAAACGATGTTTTGCTTTAAATCAATTGTTTATCCCGTGAATCCCGTGCGAAAGTTTTTTGAATAAATTTTGCGAAGATCGATTCGAGATAATCGATATTTACAAAATTTATTCAAAAAACTTAATCAAGGCAAAAAATTAAACAACACTTAACACACCTTTATTTTGTGATATTTACAATTATCTAAACTTAAAAAAAAAATAACCTTTCCGGCGTAATTCGATGACTCATTCAGATGGTACAGATTTAGTCGATTAAAATCACAATGACAAAAATATCACAAATACAGAATACGACGCCGACCGATAAATAAAATACAGCTACGGCTACGTCGTCGTTCGAAATAAGAACTTCTATCAACCTCAAATATTTCAATAAACAACTAACTTAATTAAACAATGCGGACAAGTTAAATAGTGTCATGTGTGATTGATTTTGTTTGTTTGTACTTTGGGCAAATATGAACTCGTATAATAACTAAATTGTGAACCCTTTTCATAATAATTTTTACACATACGATCGAATAAATTCGATAACCTACCTTACTATTGAATCGATTTGCTTGAAGATCGCTTTAAAACGAATTAATTCGAAAAATCGTCAGCTCGTATACCATTGAATTGATCATAAAATCGAATCGTTACGTGCATCTTACCAGGAATTAATTGCTTAGATATTGTTTTCCATTAAACTAAAAATAGAATTTAAAGGATTTAGAAACATATTTTTTGTCCAACTGAACCCAAATCATCATCTTAAGCAACTTATGTATCTCCTGGTACAAATAAAATCATAGTGGGTTCCGTTGGTAATTTTTAAAATAAGGTTGTATTTTTTCTAATTTTATACGTAATGATGACGAAAATGTTGTTTTTTTTTTAATACAAAATAATAGACGCACGCATAATTATTACTGTCTGTCTGTAGGACTAACCGAAAGAATTATCGGAAGTTTACGCTCTGTCGGTGCAGTTTGAATGGTGCATGGGTTTGAGCACGTTTATTTATTTAGTAGTCGTCTGTAGTCAAAAGTCAAAGAAAATCATAAAAAATGTCTCAAAACTGTATTGAACTGTTGAAAAAATTAATAAAAGTACTAGGATCGCATGAGTAACAGGAATTAATATTGTCTAGTTGAAAATCATTTGCTCACGGAACCCTGATTTACACACACATTGTAATCATCATTGTGTGTGTAAATCGTAATGTAGGTTTAGGGTAAGTGCACCAATTGCTGGCCCTGTAGTTTAAATGACTCCTGGTAAATTCAAAATAACAATGTCTTTTGATCAAAGATTAACATTCATTCTGTTATTTTGAAATAAAAGCTCACGAGTTCCGATTCTGACCTATTACAAACGTACAACATATGATCAAATGTGTACTAAATTTATGATTATTGGATTGAAATAAATGATTTTTCAATTTTGAATCTGAATTCCGTATACCTAACTCTTGTTTTATTTGCGTTCTGGTGTGTGATTTACTTAAAAGATTATCGGAGTTTAGTTGAATAAATTAGGATGTGAAATAATCTTGAACAAACAATATTATTTAATGTTAGTGGACACTAATTGGGACATTTACCCTACTACCAGGATAGCAGTGAATTTTGCAGTATTGTTACCTATTACTCGTCAGTCAGACGTCAGTCGTCAACTTTTCCGCGTGTAGTGCAGACTGCAGAATCGTTTCTAGAACTATCCCTGTCCTGTGAAACGCGCGTCAGTTCAGTACGACTACACCTAATTGACTTTTTTTTGTTGTTTGCAAAATGTCGTTAAGTAATAACGAATATTACGAAATGATATTGTGTGTCGGAGCAGAAGATGGTAATTTGCGAGCTGCCCGAGAACTGTACCGTCACCGTTTTATCGAGGGTAGACCAGATGCTGAACGTCGACAGCTGCCTTCGTTGGCCTGTTTTAGTCGGATGGTACATCGCCTTCACCAAACTGGGTCATTCCACGCACCTGCTTCAGAGGGTCGGCCGAGTACTACCGATCCAGAATTTGAAGAAGCCGTATTGGAGCATTTTAACAACAATCCACGCACTAGCACACGTCGAGCTGCATTAGCGCTGGGTGCCTCTAACCATATTGTATTGTATTGTATTGTATAACGGGCTGGTGTCCGCAACTCCACGTCTGAGGCGCGTATTTTGCGTATGGGTGGGAATATTATTCGATCCACCCCAGCTCCGCGAAAAACGTCAGCAGCGCCTTGGTGTTGCTGACGATCTCGCGAAGAGTACCTGGGTTACCGAAGTACTTTGCCCTGTATGGGGCAACCTCTGGGCAGTGCAGAAGCACGTGGGCTGCTGTTTCGTCTACCTCCATGCAGGCTCGGCACAGTGGGCTGTCTGTGACTCCTAAGACAAAGAGGTGTTTATTAAAAGAGCCATGGCCAGTAATGGCTGCTGTAATTGTGCGCAGCTGTGGTTTTGTCATCCGTAGCGCCTGTTTAGTGAAGCGGCCGTCGATACTAGGAAGAGCTTCCTTGGCCTGCCTGCACTCACCGTGGTCCAGCCACAGTTTGTGGTGTTGTTCTCTGGTGCGTTTCCTTACCAGTGTACGTAGGTACCCAAATGGTAGTGGCACGATAGGTGCGGGTCCCACTGGTACCATGCTCGATCCCCTTCTAGCAAGTTCGTCCGCAGCGTCGTTGCCTCGGGAGTCGCTGTGTCCTTTGATCCATTGGATAGTTATTTTGTTGAGATTACCAACCTTATTTAGGCGCTGGTGACACTCATGTATTAGCCCACAATTGACTGTTTGGCTGTTTAGTGCTTGCAGTACAGCCATGCTGTCCGAAAGTATGCGAATAGAGTGGCCCTCAACCTTCCTTGCCGTGATGGCTGACGCGGCTAGGGAGATGCCCATGCATTCTGCCTGAAACACCGTGTTGTGGACCCCCAGAGGTACGGCTATGTGGATGTTGAGGTCCTCTGAGAAGACTCCGGCTCCCGTGCCAGTACCTGTTTTGGATCCGTCTGTGAAGATTCTTACCTCTGCGGGGCATAGCCCTTCGCAACGGTGGTCTTCATGGAGCTGGATTTTGTATTTCTTATCGAATACGAATTGTTTGGGTATCCGATCGTTTATCGCTTTGGCTATTGGGAACTCGTTGTAGAACTCCTCCAGCGCCTTGGTATGCTGTGTATATTTCTTACCCCATAAATGCAGTGTTTTGAGACGTAATGCCGCCGTCGTTGCCTCCTGCTGAATGAACAGGTGGAGCGGTGGGAGTTCTAGCATGGCTTCAAGGGCTGCAGTCGGAGTAGTCCTCATGCAGCCAGTGATCGCCGTGCAGGCAAGCCTCTGCATACGTTGAAGTTTAGCTGAGGCTGTCACCAATTTGGTGCGGGGCCACCATACCACGGCCCCGTACGTGACCATAGGTCGGATTACCGCGCAGTAAAGCCAGAGGATGATTTTGGGAGACAGCCCCCACCTCTTACCTATCATCCCTCTGCACTGCCAAAAGGTGATACAGGCTCTGTTTAGTTTATTGTCTAAGTGACTGCTCCAGTTCAACTTACTATCCAGGATGACGCCTAGGTATTTCACCTCACTGGCTAATTGGAGTTCAGTATCGAATAGTTTGGGTAGGCGGTAAGGTCCTAGTGTTCGCTTTTGGGTGAACATGACTAGTTCAGTTTTATTGGGGTTTACAGACAGGTCGAAATCCCTGCACCATCCTTCAACGATGCGTAGGGCCTGTTGGGTAAGGTTGCAGATTGTCCCCGTCACCTTCCCTGAAATGAGGATGGTGAGGTCGTCTGCGTACCCGATTGTAAAGAAGTGGTTCGCGTTGAGTTTTGTGATGAGGTCATTTATCACCAAGTTCCAGAGGAGCGGAGAAAGTACCCCTCCTTGAGGACAGCCTCTCGCTATCAAGGCCATCTCCTGTACTTCTGCAAGGCGAACCACTCGTTCACTTAGCATATTAGTGATCCAGTCTATCATTACCTGTTCCACTCCATGTCGAGACAGCGTTACGGATGCTGGAAAAGTTAGTTCTGTCGAAGGCTCCTTCGATGTCTATGAAGGTTCCTAGACAGGTTCCCTTCTGGTGTATAGCTTCTTCTATTCGGCTGACCACTAGGTGGAGAGCTGATTCGGTAGACTTACCCGAGCTGTATGCATGTTGGTTGTCGTGGAGTGGTATTGTTTTTAAAACGCCGTCCCTCAGCTCTCTTTCGCAGATCCTCTCCATGGTTTTTAGAAGGAAGGAAGTTAGACTGATTGGTCGGTGGGCTTTGGCGTTTGTGTAGTCACCCTTACCTGGCTTAGGGATGAATATAACCTTCACTTTCCTCCATCCTTTAGGAACGTATCGGAAGGCTAGGCACGCTCTCATTAAGGGCAGCAGTTTACTGGCAACGGATGTGCTACCCCACTGCAGTAGAGCAGGGAAGATGCCGTCTGGGCCTGCCGCCTTGAAAGGATGGAAGCAACGGATCGCCCACTGGATTTTCTCCAGTGTTATCACCTTGTCAGCGTAATGCCAGTCGTTTACTGATGGCGTTTGAGTTGTCTCTGTCCAGTCAATCACCTGTGTAAATGCGCATCCTGGGAAGTGAGTTTCAATGAGGACGCGCATCGCCTCTTCTGGTGATGTGGTGAGTGTGTTGTCAGGTTTTCGGAGAACAGTAGGCCCAGGTGTTTTTTGCTGTGCCAGTATTTTCCTTACCCTATTAGCTTGTTGACAAGATTCGATGTTGCCACAGTACTTACGCCACCCTGTGGTGCTCCTGAATCTTATGCATTTTTTGTAGCTGGATTTGGCCGCGTAGTAGGCGTCCCAATCCTTGTCCGCCCAAGTATTCATAGCTCTGTTTAGAGCTTGTCTTACCCTGCGCTTACGCTCCAGTTCCGCTCCCCACCATGGTTGTTTCCCTGATGTGTTTGGCGGAACGGTTTCGGGGCAGGTAGTCTGGTAGCTGTCTAGCATTGACTTGGTGAGCTGACTTACCCGCTCTTCAATCTGCGGTGTGCTCTCGTAAGTCACCCAGTCGTCGATTGACGCCAGCTTGTTTTCAAGGGTGCGTGTATATGCAGCACGGTCTGTATTGCGCGGGTTGCGCCGTGGCAGTGTGGGTGTTACAGTAACCTGGATGTCGAAACGGATCCACCTGTGGTCCGAGCAGGAGGCCTCCTTGGAGACCTGCCATCCGGTGGTGATTGCCGCTGCGCCCTCCGAGGCCAGAGTAAGGTCTATAATTGTGCGGCTACGCCTGGTTACAAAGGTCGGTTCAGAACCTGTGTTTAGTAGGGTTAAGTTGGTTGAGAACAGATAGTCTACTAGAGTCTTACCCCTTTCATTCTGCGTGTCCATGCCCCACAGAGGGTGGTGGGCGTTGGCATCAGCCCCTATGATAACCTCCAGCCCGGTGCACTCGCAATGTCTTACGAGGCGGGCGAGGTCATGCGGGGGCGGTTCCTCAGCCTCGGGCATATATACCGAGGCGAGGGCGATTTCCACCTCTGTGTTGTCACGCTGTATAATCAGCCTAGCTGCAGAGATATCCCTGCAACAGAAATCTGTTAGTGGCTGTGTTTTTATGTTTTCTGTAGTATAGATACACGATCTGGGTTGGTCGTGGTCTGTAGTAACTAAGAGCTTACCCCTAAGATTGGAGAGGCCTTGTATGCGGCCCGCCCTGATCCACGGCTCCTGGATCAAAGCGATGGCTGTTTGTTGAACCTCCAACCACTTCCGTAGCTGAGCCGTCGCGGTCTGACTGTGGTGGAGGTTAGCCTGCAGGACTCTACAGGTCGACGAAAGGGACGCCATCGCTGGTCGCGCCCTCCTCGTCACCTGCTAGTCGCAGCCCGGCGAACAGGTCGCCCGCGTCGAAGCCCTCCTCCCCGGGGTCCGAAACCGACGACAGGATGATGTCGTCGATCTCTTCTCCCGATGAGAGGACGGCGTCCACGCTGGCGGCGGAGTCGACGGCCGGCTCTGCTGCTGCAGGAGTGTCCGCGGGTGGCTCCGCGGAGTTTGATGTCGGAGGTTTCTCTTCCTCCGGTTTCGCGACCATGGTTTCAGTGGCCGGATCCCAACCCTGAGGGACATCGGCAAATTTGCCGTTCGGGCCCTGGAATTTTACGTACACCGTCCCTGCGCAAAATGAGAGACGGCGTTCGGCTTTCATCAGGGCCGGAATTTGGTCCTCAGGGATGCCAACCACAATGTACCATGCCGCGGCCTGTTTGTCACCGTGCAGCAGTACCCACCTCCTGATGTCCACCCAGGGGTTTTGGTAGCACAGGGCTCGCCCAATACTGGTCGGCTCTGTGAACATCCCCTGCTCATTGGGGATGAGTATGCCACATCGTACGCGGCGCTGGATCTCCGACTGCCTCTTGATCACCAGCGGAGTGCTGGCGGGAAGAGGCATCTCGGAGACGAGTTTCCCCAGCCAGGCCAGCGTGTGTTCGGTGCCACACCACAGCCTAAGGACCCCACCGGCGAAAATCGGTTTGGCCCTGAAGTTCGGTGCGGGGACATCCGGTTTGGGGGAGCAGGACTCAGCAATGATCTGCTTCTGTATGGCTGCTAGCACCTGCTCTGACACCTCCCTGCTGATGAGCCCCGTGCGGCCGCATGTGACTGCGACGTCGAGGTTGGTGCTGGCAGCTTGGGCGTAGCTCTGGTGGGCGACCCGTTTGGATCTATCAAGACACGGCCGCTTGTGCTCGCCACGAGGGGATGAGGTCTCGTTGAGAGCTCGCTTGGCCGCGGTTTGATCCATCCGAACGGGCCGCTGGTTCCTGTGCTGGCCCTGTACCTCCGCAGCGCCAGCAGGCGGTTGGCTAGGTCCTGGTTGGCTGGTGCCAGCCACGGCCTGCGATCGCTTGCCTGCGGAGAAATTGACATTACCGCTGGCCGGTTTAACCGTAGCCGCGGCGTTAGCCTGTATGGTTACTTGTGAAGTTTTCTTACCTCTCCACAGTTGACGACGCTCTTTCTTCGTCAGTCTTGCCCTCTTCTTACCGACCCCTTCCGAAGAAGTTGGGGCGGTCTGCCTCGGGTGGTCAGCGCAGTTGCACTGGGTACTCTCCGAGGATTTCCCCTTGGTGCCCTTGCGCTTGCTCCTCTGCACCTGCCAGGCGAGCGCAAACTCGTCTCCGGTGATACCGGGCTCCACCGGCTGGCCAGTAACGGCCGGCGGTAGAGGGGCGGCTTGAGGATCCACAGGCAGAGGTGGGTGTTTGCTAATAGCCCCACCTTCGGAGTTAACCGTCGGTGTAGGCTGTGTACCTGAGAAGGAACGAGGAACGGTACTGGTCCCGGGCAGCGCCGTTTTCCTCGGTTTATTACGGGACTTTGTTTTGGTCTTGGCAGCGGTTTTCGCCACTGCCGGACCGGAACCCGCGCTGGAGCTAGCCGCAAAAGCAGCAGAGCGCCCAGGGGCGACAAAGGTGCCGACGGCACCTCCTGTGGGAGCCTCATTGGCTTTCGCCTCCGCTCCAGTATGTGTATGTGTTTGTGGTGTGTGTGTGAGGTGTGTGTGAGTAAGTGTTTGTGGTGTGTGTGTGTGTGGTGCGTGTGTGTGTGGTGTGTGTATGTGTGTGGTGTGTGTGTGTTTGGTGTGTTAAGGGGTTTTTTATTATCCATAATAAGTGTAATAGGTATTCATCTCTCTGGCTTCCCACCCTCCATGGAGCCCGCACCTGGGAGCGTCTCGCTACAAACTAGCTCGAACGCTAAGACTACCAGAGAGATATAGGTGCGCAGGGCTGGCTTACAGTGCGACATCGGGTGCTTGATCGGGTTGGTAACCCTCACTTACACCGTCAGCATGACCTTAACCCACCGCTTCGGCCTTCCAAAGATGACCTCCACGGACCCCCCGCACCTCGCCGTGCCCCTCTGACGGGACACTGTGGCCATTTCCCCACCCTTGGCTATTGGGTGGGGCCACCGTTTCGCTTGAAATCCGGACCAAAGAGGGCGTGTTGCCTTACGGACGCATTAACACCAGCGCCGCTCGGCTCAACCCCCCAGGACTCCTTCATCCCCGCTTACGGCGCTCAACTGCGCAGGTCCTAGCGCAGGTGACTCGATTCCCCTGCTCATCGCCAGCTGGATTTAGTGGCGGTTGAGCCCACAACCACTCAGTCACAGAGGGTCGTGGTTAGGAGTGGAAAAGCGCCTGGTGGTTTCTGTTGCGTCTATTTCTTAGGGAATTAGACCAAGAACAGGGCGGCAACCTCGTGAAGGTGGATCCACCAGACTTGCCTTGGGGATCTACGCGACTGTTGCGCTCTCCCCCAAGACCTCGCCACCTTACTGACTCTGAAGGAGCAGTAAGGTAGGCTTGCATCTATACTACCAAGCAAAGCGTAAGCAAAGCGTGTCGTTGTGCAACCGCAAAAGCATAAATACAAACCCTCCCCTAAAACTCTAACCATATGCAGGTATGGCGAGTTTTGAGCAATGATGGTCAGCACCCATACCACTTCCGTCGCACTCAGGAGCTGACACCGGCAGATTTTTTGCCTCGTGTGACCTTTTGCGAGTGGTACCGCGGTCAGCTAGAAGCTTTGCCAGATTTTGGTTCAAGAGTGCTATGGACCGATGAGGCATCCTTCACGAGAGCGGGAATAAGTAACATCCATAATGAACATGTTTGGTCCCACACGAACCCGCATGCTTCGACAGAGTCGTCATTCCAACACCAATGGCGACTGAACGTGTGGGCAGGAATAATCGGAGATGTCGTCGTAGGACCAGTTTTCTTGCCACAAAGTTTAAACGGCCAAAATTATTTAAGTTTCTTAAGGAATGAATTAGACGATGTCCTCACAGTGCTACCAGTGTCAAGTTATGTGAGTCTAGTGATGGGGAATAACTTAGTTTTTCAACACGACGGTGCACCGGCACACTTTGCTCGGGATGTGCGCCATTATTTAGATGCACGCTTTCCCCAGTGGATCGGACGTGGTAGTAGAAGTGTGGCTTGGCCGCCGCGGTCCCCAGACCTAACCCCGTTAGACTTTTTTTTGTGGGGGTACATTAAAAACATAGTGTACGCAGTGCAGTGTGATACAGTGGATCAAATGAAAGTGCGGATTGAGGCCGCTTTCAGGACAATAACACCAGACATGCTACGCAATGTCCAGGTGTCCATGGACAAACGAGCGGCCTTGTGCATACAATATCAAGGTCATCACATTGAACCCCATCTTTAAAAATGTAAGTCAATTTACTAAATTAAACAAAGTTTTAAGATTTTGCTGTTTACTCGGTAATAAGTAATAATAAGGGATGAAACTAGTTACCTACTCACTCATCCTACCTAAATTTTGTTTTGATTTTTTACGTAGGTTGTGTTATCACAGTTTTACGTGAAATTTATTTCTTGAAATTATAACGAGTAAATTGTAAATGTAAATCAATAATTACCTACGCAATATTAATTTTTACATCACGGTAAAGTAGGTATACGCGCACTCGTGCTTTAGCGGCGTGCGGGCGGCGGCATGTTCTATCAAAGAACAGAAAAACGAGTGTTCTATCGTCAGTTCGCGCCGACAAAGACGCCGCGCGCCGCCGCGACGGTAGGCTGCTATGCAGTACTAGGCGCGCAGAATAGGCATGACGACAGTATCAAAAAATCGCCGATTCAGTGATTATAGGGGAGAAGTCAGATTAAAAAAAAATCAAACACAGGTTTAGTTTTATTTAAAAATAACAGATTACTAAGATTTTCAATAAAATAAAACATTAAAATTAAAATACTGCAATCGGCCATTTTGACTGAAACGCCAATCACAGCGTATGACGTCACGGTAATATAAACTCCGCTGATCACTGTTTTGTTGTTGTGAATCTCAGCTTCTTCCTTGTTGTGAACTATAAATTTTCTTCGAATTCCTTTTAAACTCTTCAGGAATCATCTTTTTTCCTTTCTTAGCTATATAGGGTCGCTCTGTTCTATCAGATGTTCGTGTTTTTCTGTCTGGTTGGCATATCAATTTATGGGGCATACATCCTGGTTTCATACGTACTTGTGATACTGAGCCCATCACATGATATTTCATATAGTTTTCCATATCATTTGGTAACTGAAAAAAGAAAATTAAACGATTAAAACTGATAATAAGAATCATAGCCAAAACCAAAATAAACATAACCTAACTAAATTAGTTTACTCAATATTTCAATTATTTCATGTTAAACAAGCATTTTATGGTTAAGGCCTATCAATACATGATAACATACTCACATCAAAGTGATCTTCACAGAAATACATTGACGAATTCGATGCTACGTCGTTCGGGTTTCGACGTGCGAGCTTTAACAATTTATCTCTTATCATTTTCTTAGTTGCAACATGTATAAACCCTTTGTTGGGTTCTCTTATTGATGTGTTTTTACACTGCGGTACTGAACAACACTTGTAAACTTTGGAATTAATTATTTTTATCACATGAACTAATTTAACGATTTGTTTATTTTGTTCGCTACGCATAGACACAATCAGTGCTGCCAATTAAAAAATCTCGATTACCCGCGTCAGTAGTGTCAATTTCCCGAAATTCCCCGCTTGTTTTTGTTTATATATATATAATATATATATTATTACATATTCGTATTACATGTGCATCCTCACATATTCCCAAAATTTATATTTTTGGAATAAAACCACTGTTTTGTTAAAATTTGTTTAGTATTAAACAAGTTTTGAATAAAACAGTGTTAAAACTTTTATAAATTATACCATATAAAAAAATACATAAAAGTAAAGACTAAATAAATACTTTTCAAAATAAAGTAAGTAAGCTTATTTATAAGAGTATTCTAATGCAGGTACAAAAAAAGATTTTATTTTATTCTTTAGTGGGCCTTACTTTATTTGGTATAGTGGTATTTTATTTTTGCCATATTTTCGCAGTAATCATATTTAATTATGTAGAAATGGATGCGTTCAGAAATACGAAATCGTGTTCAAATGACAGTTAAGCAGGCATTTTTTAGTTTTAAAGTATTAAATACCCGACATAATATTGTTTTAGCCGAATTGGTCTGGATTCCCCGAAATTCCCCGATTTATGTCATTCCCCGAGCTCTTCCCGACCTAACCGTCAATTTCCCGCAAATCGGGAATTTTCCCCGCGATTGGCAGCACTAGTCACACAATGACATCAAATGACATGTTTACTAAATCGTGACGTCATGCCAACGCCATGACACATGCGAGCTGTTTTCGGGCACTGTTGAAAAAATATGAGAAAAATGACTTCAAACTTCGGTAAACTTAAGTTTATTACCGAAATAAAGGCTTTTTTGTAAATAGTAAAAGTGTACCCACATTATGGAAAAAATAAAAAATAAAAATATCGCTCCTCAGACAGGTGCGCCCTCGGTACATCGTATGTTATAATTATTTCAGTGCAAGAAAGATAACGCAAAATGACTCCAATGTTGAGTTGGTGGAGATGGTCCGTTTGTATGCCATTAGTGAAGACAGCCTACGTCGAGCGATCTAGTTGAAGGTTTATTGTTGAAATAATACAAGATTGTTTGTATTAACAGAGATTAAAAAGGTTTATTACTAGAACGACACAATACACGGTAAAATTCAAATGGCAAGAGAGTGAAGTAAGGTTGACATTTTGGTGGACGTAATTAGTCCATTTACGGAGTCTGATAAAGCAACGTTTGCGTTTACAAGGACATTCCAACACCTGCCCTTAAACGAAAACATTATCAACCGAATATGAGACAAGAAACATTACTCATAAAAATAATTTCTACACAATATTCCTTAAACTAAATTGCTTTAGAAAGTTAACAAATTTTTCCTTTACTAGAGGTTTTGTAAGAATATCAGCCGGCATTTCATCTGTGGATAAATACTTTATAATGACAAAATGTTTATTTATAATATCTCTAATAAAATGATGCCTGATATCTATGTGCTTCGTTCGAGCGTGAAACATTGCATTCTCACACAACTTCTGTGCAGACTGGTTGTCATTATACAAAGTTACAAAACAACACAAATTGAGACATTCCATGAAAAAAGTGCGTATAAATAATGCTTCTTTACATGCATCTGAAAGCCCCATGTATTCAGCCTCTGTGCTGGACAATGCAACCGTCTTTTGTTTGCGACTTTCCCATGAGACCACAGAGTTACCTATTTTGAACACAAAACCTGTATAAGATTTGCGATCAACTTCGCAGCTCGCCCAGTCAGCATCTACGTAGCCAGTTATATTTAATCCTGATTTTTCAAAAAACAAACGATAGTTAAGTGTGCCTTTCAGATATCTTAAAACACGCTTCGCAGCCTTCCAATGAATCTCCGAAAAACAATTATTAAATTGACTTAAGAAACTCACCGCATGGGCGATGTCAGGTCGTGTACATACTGCAATGTACATCAGACAGCCAATTAGATTTCTGTACTCATAATTGTCATATGACGTCTCTGCCTTGGTAAGTTTGAGACCTGGTTCCATCGGAGTCCCTATGGGCTTACAGTCATCCATTTTAAATTTATGTAAAACATTTTTAATATAATTTGTCTGATCAAGAGTTATTGTATCTTTTTCTTTACACAGTCTCATTCCTAAAAACTCATGAACTGTACCCAAATCTCTTATTTCAAATTCTTTCATTAGCTGATCTTTAACAGCCTTTTTATCTTTATTCGAAGATGTCAATAATAAGATATCATCCACATATAAACAAATCCTGGTGAGCCCGTCCTTTTGAGATTTAAAATATACACAAGGTTCTATTGAAGATCTTTGAAAAGACATCTTCTTTGTTAGAACTGTATTTATTTTATCATACCAACATTTTGCAGACTGCTTAAGACCATAGATGGATTTGTTTAATTTATATACCTTATTTTCTTTTCCTTTTATAATGAAACCCTCTGGTTGATCCATGAATACATCTTCGTGAAGATCACCATTTAAAAATGCAGTTTTAACGTCTAACTGATCTATATCTAGATTATATTCAGCAGCTATAGTGAATAGCATCCTAATTGTTGAATAACGGACAACGGGTGCAAAAGTTTCCTGATAATCAATGCCATATTTTTGCGTAAACCCCTTCGCAACTAAACGAGCCTTGTATTTAATTATTTTACCATTAAGACCACGTTTAATTTTAAAGACCCATTTACACTTTACTGGCTTTTGTCCCTCTTTCCTATCCGTTAAAGTCCAGCAATTATTTTTATTAAAAGAGTTGTACTCATCTTGCATTGCGTCTCGCCATTGCTTAGTGTCCTTGCCACTCAGCGCCTCCTGTACTGTCAGTGGCTCGTCACTGCCATAGCTCTGCATGGATACCATGTTGGCATACTCCTTGAAATCCTCCATGCTTTGGAAGCTAGAATTATCACCATCAGATTCCCGCGATGATTCCCCTGGAATGTAAGTTTTATCCAACGGATCATCTGTACTTAAAATTGAAGACTCTTCCGGGTCAGTCTCATTCGATGAATAAATCTCTTGTCTTCTCTGGCTAGACTTAGTTTCTATGTCATCAGACAAATCCTCATTAGAAGACTCTGCACCGAGTCCACCATCATCGAATGATTCTGATTTAGGAACGAACAATTGAGATTGTTCTACAGAATCAATACTTGGTGTTAAAGCGACTTCTTTCTTTGAAATAAATTTTTCTTCAAAGAAAACGACATCCCTTGCTTTTATGCAAGAAGTTGGACATTCCGGGTCTATGAGCCTATAGCCCTTAGTATCCTCACAGTACCCAACAAAAATGTACTGTTTACTTTTGGTGTCTAATTTCTTTCTATTATGCACCAATGCATAAGCTAAACAACCAAAAATTCTAAGATGACTAACATCTACCTTTTTGCCTGACCATTTTTCTTCAGGTGTCACACCCATAACAGCTTTAGTAGGTGTTCTGTTTTTGATGTACACCGCAGTTTTGACCGCTTCTGCCCAAAACCGTTTGTCCAAGCCGGCATCTTGAAGCATGCACCGTGCCTTCTCCATAATGGTCCTATTGGCCCTCTCGCTCACTCCATTTTGTGCCGGGCAGTAAGGAACAGTCGTTTGATGGACTATGCCGTGCTCCTTCAAGTATGCTTGTAAGCGATTATTGACATATTCACAACCATTGTCACCTCTCAATATTTTTATTTTCCTATTGGACTGATTTTCTACTAATGCCTTAAAATTTTTGAAGCTTTCGAAGACTTCACTCTTAGACTTAAGAAAATAAATGAAAGTCTTCCTAGTAAAATCATCTGTGAAAGTCAAAAAATATTTTGCTCCTCCAAATGAAGGTTGTGACATAGGCCCACATAGATCGGTGTGAACCAACCCTAATATCTCATTTGACCTGCTTGTAGAAACCTTAGGAAACGGTAATTTAGCCTGCTTTCCTTCTACACAAGCAATACAAGATGTATAATTATTTTCATTATAATCAATACCTGTGACCATACCTTTTTTCATAACAAACATACTCCTCGAGTTCAGATGAGCCAGTCGCCGGTGCCACAGCCCTTGTGTAGCCGTACAACCCGATGCGGCAGTTGTGGAGGTTAGCAACCCTGCCTCCTTAACAGATGTGCTCGCAGACAACTTCGAAACATCTGAAGTCTCCTGTGAAAGACCCGCAGAACCCAACACAGAACACGAAAAAAGGCTGACACTTTCAGATGCTGTATTACATGTAAATGAATCTACTGTGTCTAGTTGATACACATTATTTACACGAGTAGCAGTAGCTACTATCTGATCCCCGTCTAATATCTTACACCTTTTTGAGCTGAAAGACACTTCAAAACCTTTACTGGTCATAGCGCTGACGGATAAAAGATTAGCTGAAAGTTCAGGTACAAAATATACACCACTTATTGTCTTTACGCAGTTTTTCAACTTTACTATGACGTTGCCTTGACCAACACTGGACAGTTTATCACCATTAGCAATGTTCACCTCTAAAGGCTTTATCGAGACAAAGTCGCTGAAGACACTTCTATCGTTACACATATGGTTCGTTGCTCCGGAATCAATATACCAAGAGTTTGCTTTCACAACAACCGAGAGTGCTGTCAACAAAGACTTATCCTTGACGGATGGCTTCTCGTGTCTATTATTTTTCTGAGGACAATTATTCATCATGTGACCGGACTTTTTACACCTGAAACACTTGAAAGTCTTCCTCGCAGCAAGAGCCGTAACCGTCTCTGTATTCTCATCCCGTCGCTGGTGCTCCTGAAGTAACTTGCTTTTAACCATTTCACTCGATAGCTTGATATTATTATTTTCTAGTGTCATGATAAGCGGATCATATTCTGGTGGCAGCCCGCTCAACATTATTACAGCTACAAAATCATCATCTAATGGAGAACCAATATCAGCCAGCTGCTGCACAATTTCAATAATATTGGATAAATATTTGTCCATGCTCTCGTACTCACACAGTTTCATGCTGAACAGACTTCTCAAAAGACTTAGCCGTCTGCACAATCCCTTATCCTCATAAGCTTTTTGCAAGTTATTCCAAGCTTCGAAAGCAGATTCCGCATTTCTAACGTGAGGATATGCTGATGTATGCACTGACAAGCATATTTTTGCTAAAGCTTTCATACTTTTCTTGTCTGCAGCTTTTCCTTCAGATACCACATATTCCCATAAATCTTCATGCATCAGTAGCATTTTCATGGCAAATTTCCAATTATGGTAATCCTGGATTCCTTTCAATTTTTCCAGTGGTATCGACATTCCTGTGCTTCCATTGTTAGCGGCCATTGTGTCACGTTGACGAACGATTAGTTTGAATAAATTTTAAATCGTTTTACAACTTTTCTTGAAAATAAACTGCTTACTACACAGGGATAACACCCTGGGCCCATAACCTGAAGGTTTATTGTTGAAATAATACAAGATTGTTTGTATTAACAGAGATTAAAAAGGTTTATTACTAGAACGACACAATACACGGTAAAATTCAAATGGCAAGAGAGTGAAGTAAGGTTGACATGTTGGTGGACGTAATTAGTCCATTTACGGAGTCTGATAAAGCAACGTTTGCGTTTACAAGGACATTCCAACAGAATTGTTCCCCAATTACGTGCAAATGTTATAAGTGCTTTCGACACCATCAAATCAAACGTTTTAGTGTTACGTAAACTGAAAGATAATCAGCGCAGTGCTAATCTCCTAGTGTGGTGGTGGCAATTTCGAACAATTTCTCCGGGTAACATAAGGTACTTACCAATTTTATTTATTTCTAAATAAACAATCATTTGTAAATACGTTATTAGCTTAATCAATTACCAGTGTAAATAAGTTGATATCAAATGTTTAACTACGCCAATACTTAATACCTAGACAACATTATCATGACATACCTACTTCATGTTTCAATTTTCTCCAATAAGTAGAAAACATTTTCAGATCGGTACACCAACTGAGGTATTTTTGCCGGTCCCTAAGCCCATTAAGTAGGAAGGAAAATTTAATATCAACCAAAACAAAAAAACAAAACAAAATCATTTGTGTTAAATAAAACGATGCGAGATAGACCGAACTTACCTAAAATGCACTATTATTATTACGGGCGCGCTCCACGTAGTAAATAGCCTACAGTGAGTGAACCTGGTTTCTATTAGAGATCTAAGTTTACCGATTTTAAGATTGTCCGTTTATAGCAGGATTGCAATAAAACGTAATTTAAAGCAAAACTAACATTTTATAAGCAGCGTGCGTTGACCTGCGCATCAGCTGATTGCATTGCGGGTGTTTCGTAGGTAAATAAATAGACGGAGCCTCGCATATCTGTGTGCGTGCATGCCGCTGTATGATACGTATGCGCCGACGCTCACGCACACTGTTCTGTGTGTTCTGTAGGTTATTCTCTACTTTTGAAGTGGAATATTCTGTAATACTGTTAAATTTAAACAGACAGAGACAGATCATAAAAGCGCCGTATATTATTATTGATCAGGTACGACAGGTACCGTAATTTTCATTGATTATTTATGACTTTTACTAGCACCTCCTAAATTTTGACGAGGATGCAAATCAACATATTGTATTTTTTGTCACCAAAATTTATATTTGTCATCAAGTTGTATCACCTAATAAATAGATCTATCGCCACGAAATATTTTCGTTCTCAGATAAACAAAGAGTGTTCCCAGGTATGAATTACCAAATTATTGTTAATATAATGTGTAAAATATGAGATGGATTACCAATAAAATTGTAGTGCATTACATGAATATAAACTTCGTTCTTATAATAATAGTTTTATTACAGTTTAAATAATAGCTTGGTGCTCAGAATGGTAGATCTGTCACCAAATAAATCGATCGCTTGGCGCAGATGGCAGAAATGGCTAGGTTAGGTTAGGTTAAAACTGTGACCTCCTACGAGAATCGACTTGCATTGATAGAAAAAAGAGAAATATAGTTTATTGGTGATCTCTTTCAATTAGTTTGCTTAAATGCTTATTAGGACAAACCTATTATAATATATACAAAAACAATTATTTGGTACTAGACCCTATATCTCCATGATTTTGTGTGATTTATTGTGGAATTGATTTTACATTGTTTGGTGACTACATTTTGGTGACAAATCTACTATTTTGCGGGCAAACCCTATTATTTAAGAAACACAAAATGAATTAAATTGGTGACAGCTTAAATCATACCCCAATATTTCCCCAACATGTACCAACTATGTATAAATAAGACGACAAATAAAGGAAGTGGATCAGTCGGTCCGTGTAGTAGCATACACTATGGCGTTTCTTTGAACCCTCCAAACCCCACACATCACAGTTTATTTCCTTTGTCATTTCATCCGAGGGGGATATTATCTGTCCTAAGTAAATGTATTCTGTGACATATTCAATCTTGGTGCCATCCACTATAATGTCTATTTCCTTTGAGTTTGTCATCAGTTTTGTTTTACTGGCATTGATTTCCAGGCCAACTTCTCTACTTTTATTTGCTAAATCCTGCATCATTTGTTCTATTACTGCTGGATTCTCGTCAAGAAGCACCAGATCATCGGCAAATCTAAGGTGGTTTAGGCGAGCTCCATTAATGTTCAGACCTAAGTGGTCCCAGTTAAGTTGACTAAAGATGTGCTCGAGTACAGCATTAAATAGCGTAGGGGAGAGAGGATCGCCTTGGCGTACGCCCTTTTTAATAGGAAATGGTTCTCCTGTAGATTCTAGTTTAATGCTGGCCTTGCTAGACTTGTATATACTCTTAAGTATTTCTATGTAGTTGCTCTGAACCCCTTGTTGTTCAAGGCTTCGCCATATGTATTGGTGCCTGAGGCTGTCAAATGCCTTTGAATAATCTATAAAAGCCAGGTAGATTTGTTTATTATATTCGTTATATTTCTGTAACAACTGTTTAATTGTATGGATGTGATCTACTGTGCTGAAGTCTTTTCTGAATCCTGCCTGCTCTACAGGTTGGCTTTCGTTTAGTGTTGATAATATTCTTTCCAGGATCACTTTAGCAAAAACTTTATATACGTTGGATATTAGAGAAATTGGCCTATAGTTACCAATCTCGTCTCTAGGGCCTTTTTTATGTAGTAGAATAATGTGGCACTCGGTCCATTCCTCTGGTATTTGTTTTGTTCGTAAAATTTCGTTGAAAAGTTTTGCCAGGACTGATTTCCTCTAGGGTACCCTTGAGCATTTCATTAGGTATCTTGTCCGGGCCTGGGGCTTTCTCAAGTTTTTGGGAGTTTATTGCCTTGATTACCTCTGAGGCAAGGATTTCTGGTACTTCGTCTATTTTGTTTTCGCCTGCTTCATTTACCTCCGGGATTATGCCCATCCCCGAATCGAATTTATCAGAATACAATATGCGGTAGTAGTCCGTAGCCAGTTTCTGTATTGAGAGTCAATTAGTTAGGTGAGATTCGCGTTGTTTTAGCTTCGATATCCATTCTTTACCGTGTTCGCTTAGTTGTTTCATAGCCTTTTTTGTTCCTCCTGTTCTTTTTATGTTTTCTTCCAGAACTCTTTTTCTTTTCTCCTTACGGTCTTTCCTCATTTTCTCCTTGATTTTCTTGCTAAGTTTTGCAATTTTTTGGCGTCTTTCTTCGTCCCCTTTGTTTGATATTATTGTTCTTCTTTCTTCTAGTAGTTCTAGTGTCTCTTTGCTTAAATAGCTTTCTTTGTTTCTAGGTTTGCTGGCTAGCATCTCCTTCAATTTGTTTTGTAGTCTTCTATATTTAATCCCAGTTTCTACGTCCGAGGTAATAATTTCATTGAATGATTCAGTTGTGCGGGAATTTGTGGAATGACTGTGCTCTGATATTTGGTACAGCTTATTATTATTTGCTATATTTTTCCTGGATCTTTTGGGTTGGTTAAGGCTTAGGCAGCTTCTTACCATACGGTGGTCTGTATTAAAGTTGAGGTTTTTAACAATGTTGGTATCTGTGAACGCGCCTGCTTTGTTGGCTATAATGAAGTCTATTTCAGTTTTGAATTTTGCCCCTGGGGAGGACCACGTCCATTTGCTTTTAGTTTTTTTGTAGAAACGTGAGTTCATTAAGGTAAGGTTGTTTTCCAACATGAATTCTACTAGTTTCTGACCATTTTGACTTCTTTTGCCATGCCCAAACTTCCCGATAGTGGATTCTTCTCCAATTTGCCTTCCTCCGACCTGTGCGTTGAAGTCGCCCATGATTATTAAGTTGTTGCTGTAGTGCGGTTTTATTGCTTCCGAGATATTTTCATAGAAATGTTCTATATCTGTTTTCCCTGCCTGTTCTGTTGGGGCGTATATTTGAAAGATGGCCCAGTTTTTCTTGTACCCTGGAAGTTTTAAATGAACTGCCTCGATTCTGTCAGAAACTCCTTCAAACCTCAGAATGTTCTTCTTCAATTTAGACTTAATAAGGAAACCTACTCCTTTTTGTCCCGTGTTTCCTCCTTTGTGGAACATAATAGTATAGTCATTCCACTCTTCCATCCCTTCTCCAGGCCTTCTCATCTCGCTGATGCCCAATATGTCCCATTTTATGTTGGATATGGCTAACTCTATACTACTCTATAGTCTCCGCCAGATAAGAAAAAAATAAGTCATTGAGGATTTTTTTAGGTACAAGTCGGGCTTGTACCAAAAAAATCCACAAAACTTCATTAGCGATCGCTCGTCATTCAAAACTGTCGCCCATACTGCACCGGTCGAGTTTCATAATACCAAAACCTCATCCCAACGGAAATAAGTAAGAAATACGTTGAAGAATAAATTGTGGTATTTTTTTAAGTTTCAAAAATACATTTTAAACTTTGAAATATGTAATTGCTATGGTCTAAGCATTTCAAAAATAATTTCCGTGGTGTATTTTTATTTTTCGATATTTCTTATGTTTTCAACTTATATTTCAATAACAGAACATGCAATAATTGGATTTATTTATCCAGCTTTAACTCATATTCATAGAAGTATACAATAAATTTTAATAACCGAATTTTAAATTTCATACCAAAAAATCTAATTTTTTGGGTTATTCCCTCATACTCATGCGCTGAGTGTGACGTCAGAGCAAGTCAGGGGTGCATTACCTATCCACCATTTTGTAATTAAGTACCTATCGCGGCCTTCGTCTCGAGTGTCATTCCAAATTGGTTTGCGCATGGGATTGACTGAGCGAACTCCATACTCGAAAACTTTTCAAGCATTTGTTATCTTGCTGTTAATTGTTCTAGTGTTTTGTTTTGTTAGTTTGATACTGTTTTGTTTTATTTTTGTTATCATTGTTTATCAAGAGTGAGGAAGTGAGAATGGATCTACCAACAACGCCACCAAAAAAGGCGACGACAGAGAATCGTTGAACCTCAAGCAGGTTGGTTAAATTATTTTTAATGTATGCAATTTACCTATGAAATGATAGACTAAGTTAGGTACTTAATTGAGTTAATAAAGGTCGAGGAACGATTTTTTCAAGGTCAAAGTTATTGCTAGACCCTTATGAACTTGGAGGATTGTATTGATGCTTTGGATGATTATAATTCTATAACTACATACATTCTTATATTATCACGGATGAACTGAAGTAATTGCGGGTGGATGTTTATGTGCAGGCGAAACGGTCTACCCTCTTTCTTGTTTGTTTTTGCGATCAATGCCGCTACCATTGTCACTTATGTATGTCACTCACAACACGACTGTTCCCGACACACAATTCTCACTGTAACTACTGTCCGCTCGCGAAATTTTTTCCGTACCTTTTCGGTTTTTACACAATTGTGTGACTCGTCTCTTAGTTATTTTGTTTTTGCAATATTTTTTTTTTTTTTTTTTACTCTTGTATAGATTATTTTCTACCAATTCGTTGCCAATGAGTGGACATGGTTGGCCTTGTAGATTCTTGGACGCTTGTTAACTTTTGTTAACGTATTATTTTATTTTACTTTTTGTAAAGTAAGCAATGACTTATTGTCGGGCCTACGTTGTCCTCTCATACTTAAGTGCTAACGCTGTAACAACAACATTGTAAAACCAAATGATCGTTTTATAAGTGCCCATGTAGGCCTATGTGAAAGAAAATAATTGATTTTTGATTTTGATTAAGTTGGGCCCGAAATGGAAATTGCTAGAGTGACTGTTGTGTGTTCCATTATTATTAAAAAATATGTAATTCGTTACGACACTATGTGCCTATTTTTGTTTTTTATTTGAAATAAATGATTTGAATTTGGTTTAAGGGTTTCATTAAGTACTACATATTAGGTACCTTCCAAAATAAATACGATTGAATAATTATGGTTTTGGCCAAAAGGTTTGTAACTCATGCCCAGTGAACACATCAAGGACGCCCCGTACCGCGATACGTTTGTTTACATCGTGTAGCGACACTTCCTTTACAATTTTTCGTATCGTTTGAATACATTGGTACACGGGGGTTAACGACTTTTATTTTTTTCTTATCTGGCGGAGACTATAGTTCTTTTAGGCTCTCTTCTGTTCTTAGTGTCCGAGTATTCAGTGTGCAGACATGTATATGTTCAACTTTGTTTTTATTTAGTTTGATCTGTCTTGTTTTCTTTTTGTGCATACTTTTCTAGCTTTAGGGGATTTCGAATTATTGTGTTTTGATTTAGATGGAGGGTGTTTGTCTTCTTCCCCCACGGTGACAAGCCGGCTTGGGGTGCAGTTTGTATGTGTTATATTTGATAATGTGGTTGTTTTGGTTGTTTGGGTCCGGGTGTCGCATATTAGTTTTTTGAATTGTTTGATAATGAAGCTGATCTCCCGCGCTCAACGTAGTTCAGTATGTTTGGTCTGATTATTTCTTTAGCCTGTGTTTTAGACGAGGCGTTGAACAAGGTGGTCGATGTACTTTGGGTGTTACATGCATTGACTTTCTTTTGTGATGGTGTTTTCGGTGATCCTGAAGTCTCTCTCTTCCTCTTTTCTCTGTTATTTTCATGTGTTTTCTTTATTATCAATTTGTCGGATTTTATAAACGCTATGTTCCCTTTTTTCTTCTCCTCTTCCACTTGCAGCTGTAGTTGTTTACGTCTTTCTATTATTTCTTTAGGGTAGTCCTCTTTGATATTTATACCTTCTTGTAGGTTAGATCTGTTTCGCAAAGTGGAAAGGTATCAAAAAATAAAAATCTAAAAAATCATTACTATACAACGTGTAACATAATAAGGCAAGACCTGAAAATAGTTTGCTCAGAATGGACTTCTGAATCGATTTCCGTCATTATTAAATGTGTTAATTTTTCACGAAAATATCTTTCATCTAATTGAAATTATGTCCACCACGTCATAACAAGGTAAAAATACATTTTGTTTAAAGGAATTGTGACCTTAACTCAAAGACATAAAGACTATTTAACTGCACGAATGTATTTGTAATTCACCCATAGTAGCTAGCTGCGTTAAAAAAAATGTTTGTTGCGGAAAAATAGAACTTATCTCAAAGTATTAAAGCTTTTCTAAACGCATGACTGTATTTGCTAGTCGTCACATATTATCGCATTCTTTCATTGAGAAATCCATAAATATTAGAAAAATAGTGGTACGTTTTTTGCAAATAGTAGGTTAATGTGGTAGAGCGAGACGCAAAGATTTGTAGGTTTAGAGCGCTTTGATCTTTGACATGTCACCGCACCGCACGCCCGACGGCGCGTGCGGCGACTTCAAAGTTTCAAACGTTTAGTATGTGCCCGCGGTCCGTAAGTGCATGTGCTCGGAAATCATAACACAAACACAGTAGGTACCTAATTTGTTTACGCGCGCGATGACATTCCAGTAAACCAATATTCATTACCCGGAGGTGATGACCACTAGCTCGTTGCAATGACAATGTCGAGTTAGCATGTCGCGACTTAAGTACGTTTTATCCTAACACTCCCGCGCATTTCTCATGGAACGTGCGACGGCATCTTGAGGAATATGGCCCCTGGTGGATTGGTCGTGGAGGACCAGTGCAGTGCAGTGACCTCCGTGATTTGTGGGGTCGAATAAAATCGCTTGTTTATGTGAACGACGGTACATGTACGACAGTGCATTCAATGTAGAGAAAAGTGCCACTAATGTGCTTGACAGAGTAAAATTAAACTTAAGAAAAGTGCAATAAAGTGCATCGAGCAAATATTCTTATCTTTTAAACGCGTCGATTGTGAATATGACATCGTGTAATGATTTTGTAAAATAAGATCATAATTACACTGCTCTTCACAAGCGACAGATGGCGCTATTGTTTGCATGAACTATTTACATCAGTGTTAGTTATAAACTAGTTAAATATAAGTATTTAAAGTGTATTGATATTTTAGAATAAGTAAAATATTATTGTTGAAATTAAAACATTTATTTATTGTTAATAATCTGTCTTAATGTATTTTAGTACATCAATTGAGCACACGTACTGTGTACGTTGCTCTGATTGGTCGAATAGCCTTCTGAGTGTTACTGGTAGTGTGGGGGGAACATTCAGTTGGTGGCTGAGACTCTAGACAAGAGTCAGTCGAACTTGAGGCGCGGGACAGCGAACACATCTAGTGTATTGGTGTTACAGTTGTAATATTTTCTATTGGTTATTTAGTGATAAATGTGATTGTGTTGAAAAAGTGATTAAAGATATTATTCTTGATACTTAAGTTATGTGGTTTCATTACAATCGCGACAGTAAAATAGGTAAGTACATACCTATTTCCCCACGCATTAGAGATAGCATTTAATAAATAGTAAACCGGTCTATGTGATCGCGCGGCGGTATCTTAAAATTAAACAAAAATATTCCAATCCGTCAGTCAAAGCCTGTGAAAGTGTGATGGAAAGAAGGAATAATAATTTTACTAGCAAAATAACTATCAATAAAAGTGATATCACAATTCACAAGTTGTGATTACTTAAGGCGCTGTACAAAGCAAACACTTCGTAAAACGTCTAGATTTTCGTCGCAAAGTTAGCCGTATCTGTACATGATAGTAGCCAAAAAAAATTACCGTGTATAGTTCAATACATAAAGTAAAGACTTAAACTAAATCAGTTTACAAAAGTGGTCTAGTACTACGAAAAAAAAAAATGTTTAAAAAGACCAAGCAAAAAATTTTTTCGTCTCGAAATTCTCAATTTTTTCATCGACATTCGACAACCATCATATTTTTACCCGACTGCGCACCGCAAAGGAGGGTTATTTATATCTAAAACAAAGGAAATTGTATAGACTAAAGAGATATCTAAAATTTTTCAAACACGGAGCTGTATTTTTTTTATATTCAATTAAAACTGCAAAATAACCTACATTTTGGCGGACATACTATTCAAATAAATTCAAACATATTTTCGACCTTATTTCTATTCCTTCGATGCAATACTGTAGTTTACTTGTGTCAGACCATGCTTAGTATGCAGCTAGCCTCACTTCCGCGAATACCTAAAGATAAGCTTGTTACCGCGCCTTAATCCAATTACGTATTTTGTTCGGACGTTGAACTACCGTAAACTACCTACAACAGTAGGGCGGTACGCATGCTAGTCAGCTGGGCGTGTTGTAGTGTGGCGTGCGAGAGTGTGTGCGTAGAGATCGACTTCGAGTGCCCAAACGTCTGACGGCTACTCAGGGGAAAAATCTTATTAAAAAAATCTATGTGAGATTTAACCCTCGGCATGCCTGGTAGGGTCTGTCAGACCCACCACGGGGTCAGTGGGTAGTCTTAAATTTGAATTCTGAGCGCACCCGCAAGCTGTAGCTGGCCGTTACGAACTACTCAATGCTTTCCGCCCGCTACCTCAGTCCGGGACGCGTTCCCACAACGAAAAGACTTGTTTAAAGTGCTCTCTCTACTTTTAATTCATAATAATTGTTAACAAAAAGCTCAAAGCTTAATTTTATGTTTAAAACGAACAAATTTTCATTTAAAATTTAAATAATAAAGATCGTTGATTTGTAAAACGATTTTTATGTCTAATCCTAATATTAGTATGTAATTTCATTATAAAACAAATATTTTTATTTATTTACTGCAATATGTATATGAAATAGTGATCCAAAACTGGGTCTGACAGACCCACCAGGCATACCGCGTCACTTCTCGCCACCAGGCATACCGAGGGTTAAATAAATAAAATTACATTTATGGTATTTTAGTCTTATAAATTAATGAACTAATTGGGGTGTATGAGGTCTTGCGTTAATTCCGTTACTCCTTGTAAACTCAAACTCAAACTCAAAGCGTTTATTTCAATTAGACCATTACAGGCACTTTTGAATGTCATAAAAACAAGAACAAAAAAATGATGCTGCTACAATCCCGGTCACAAGGCATAATAACTTGTGAAAGTACTGTAGTTGCCCATTCCAAAGCGTTGATCTCTATGGAGAAGAATGGGCAAGAAACTCCATGGACACTCTTTTAAATTATAATATTTTTACAAAATCGTATTTACATCATTCGTGTTGAGATTATACAAATATGTGAGAACGATGTAGAAAGACGTGCACAGTAAGAGCGTCCAGAGTAAATAAAAAGCAAAATTCAATTTAAAATCTAAATAAGTTAAAAAAATTACCGTGGTAGTTAAAAAAATGACCAGTCCCAACTGACAGCGCCCGTTCACGAACATGACGTATGGATCAGCCCCATTCAGCTCGACCATTTTGAAGGGAGTTAAATGACCCGACACACCCGCCACTATCAGCGAGACATTTAAGTGAGCATGACACTATTAACCACCAGGGCCTCGTCAAGTCAATGATAATACATAGCACTCACATATGGGCTTAATAATTATACAATACTAGAGAATTGATTCTATACATTGCAAAGATAGTCTTACAATCTTCTGCAGCTTCCACTATAGCTTCGGGTACTTATCAATGAGTTTACCCCTATGCTTGAGGAGCAGGACCAGCATTGCGCCAAGCATTTTTATCATCAATATAATCCCCCAACTTATAATATGCTTGCCTACATAGTGTGCGTTTAATACAAGATTTAAATTTCGTTTCATTCAGTTGAAGAATGTGGGGAGGTATTTTATTGTAGCATTTCAAACAGTACCCCATGAAAGATGAGTCTACTTTAGCTAACCTGAAACCCGGCTGAACTAATTGGTCCCTGTTTCTAGTATTATACTTGTGTCTATCACCTCGTTTACCAAATAGATGCAAATTTTTTCTGACGTACATGATGTTTTCATAGATATATTGACAAGGTACTGTCATGATGTTAATTTCCTTAAACAAAATTCAAAATTCAAAACCATTTATTTCAATTAGACCATTACAGGCACTTTTGAATGTCAAGAAACAAAACTAATCTACAGTCCCGGTCACAAGGCATAAAAACTTGTGAAAGTACTGTAGTTGCCCATTCCAAAGCGTTGATCTCTATGGAGAAGAATGGGCAAGAAACTCCATGGACACTCTTTTAAATTATAATATTTTTACAAAATTGTATTTACATCATTCATGTTGAGATTATACAAATATGTGAGAACGATGTAGAAAGACGTGCACAGTAAGAGCGTCCAGAGTAAATAAAAAGCAAAATTTAATTTTAAATCTAAATAAGTTAAAAATGAACCGTGGTAGCTAAAAAAATGACCAGTCCCAACTGACAGCGCCCGTTCACGAACATGACGTATGGATCAGCCCCATTCAGCTCGACCATTTTGAAGGGAGCTAAATGACCCGACACACCCGCCACCATCAGCGAGACATTTAAGTGAGCATGACACTATCAACCACCAGGGCTTCGTCAAGTCAATAATAATACATAGCACTCACATATGGGCTTAATAATTATACAATACTAGAGAATTGATTCTATACATTGCAAAGATAGTCTTACAATCTTCTGCAGCTTCCACTATAGCTTCGGATACCAATCAATGAGTTTACCCCTATTCTTGTGGAGCAGGACCAGCATTGAGCCAAGCATTTTTATCATCAATATAATCCCCCAACTTATAATATGCTTGCCTACATAGTGTGCGTTTAATACAAGATTTAAATTTCGTTTCATTCAGTTGAAGAATGTGGGGAGGTATTTTATTGTAGCATTTCAAACAGTACCCCATGAAAGATGAGTCTACTTTAGCTAACCTGAAACCTGGTTGAACTAATTGGTCCCTATTTCTAGTATTATAATTGTGTCTGTCACCTCTTTTACTAAAAATATGCAAGTTTTTCCTGACATACATGATGTTTTCGTAAATATATTGACAAGGTACTGTCATGATGTTAATATCCTTAAACTGTTCCCTTAGAGAATCTCGCCTACGTAGATTATAAATGGCTCTAATGGCTCTTTTCTGCAGAATAAATACAGACTCGATGTCTGCAGCCCGTCCCCAAAGTAAAATACCGTATGACATTATACTATGAAAATAACTAAAATAGACTAGCCTCGCGGTATCTACATCAGTAAACTGACGGATTTTTCTGACAGCATATGCTGCTGAACTAAGCCGTCCTGCAAGAGATGTTATATGTGGACCCCATTGTAGCCTTGAATCGAGCGTTATCCCCAGGAAAACAGTTTTATTGACGAATTCTAGTTTCTCTTGATTCAATACTATGTCACAATCACTACTTTTGACGTTTGGCAGAGCAAATCTTATGCACTTCGTTTTTTTCCCATTTAATACCAAATTATTGGCGGTGAACCAATCATTTACCTGTAATAGGGCGTTATTTAAGTCGTCTAGATTTGTGGCACGTCTATTTATCTTAAATATTAAAGAAGTATCGTCAGCAAACAACACCATTTGTGGTTGGTTTTTAAATAAATGGGGTAGATCATTAATATATACTAAAAAGAGGAAGGGACCTAATATCGATCCTTGTGGTACACCCATCTTTACATTTAAACCCATTGAATTGACACCATTTATTTGCACTTGCTGCTGTCTATCATTTAAATATGATTTTATTAAACTAAGCGCAAGTTTTCCTAGGCCGTAATGTTCAAGTTTCAAGAGTAGGGTTTCGTGGCTAACACAATCAAACGCTTTTGAAAGGTCACAAAAGATTCCTATGGCATCCTGTGCCTCTTCCCACGCAGTAAATATGTGTTTTAACAAGGTAACACCAGCGTCAGTCGTACAACGTCCTTTGGTGAAACCATACTGTTTTTCATGTAAGATCTTATTGGTGTTAAAGTGGTTGAGCATTTGATTAAGCATTACCTTTTCAAACACCTTGCTGAAAACCGGCAAAACGGATACGGGTCTATAGTTATTGGTGTCTTTACTATCCCCAGATTTGAAAAGGGGTATAACTTTACTGTATTTCATAAGGTCCGGAAAAACTCCTTGGTCCACACACAAATTGAATATTATGGCTAAGTACGGTGCTATTGTCTCAATAATAGCTTGACAAACTTTAATAGACATTCCCCAAAGATCTTCGGTTAATTTGATTTTGATTTGCTTGAAAGCTTTAATGACTGCAGTGGGGTTAATATGCTTAAATTGAAACTCAACCGGACATGGTGAAACGTTTGCTCTTAATAAATCAATGGAAAGCAAGGGTGAAGAATTTAATGTTTCAGTAGTTTTAAGTGGGATACTAGTAAAGAAATCTACAAAATCTTGAGCAACTTCGTTTTTAGTGGTTAGAAGACCACGCGAAGACTCTAGTGTGATCTCATTATTACATTTTTTGTTTCTGTTAGTTTCACTATTAATGATTTTCCAAACCGTCTTAATTTTATTATCGGCGGATTTAATCTTGTTGCTAATGAATAAAGATTTAGCTAATTGGCAGGTGTTTTTAAAAAAATTTGAGTAAGTTGCAACATAGTGATTGAAAGTTTCTGAGTTGAAGTAAGGCTTAAGGCCGTAAAGCTCAAACAATCGTTCCCTACTTTTTCTTATACCCTTAGTTGCCCAATCACTAAACATAAACTTTGGGCTAATAGATTTAGTTTTTATTTTTAGCGTATCATTGAACTCTGTGTAGACCACCGAAAAGAATTCCTCATAAAATTGATTTACATTTTCAATATTAAATCCCGTAGTGCTTAAATTACTAATTAAATTATTATTAAATTTATTCAAATTGCTGGGAGTTATTTGTCTAGATTTTATCTGGGTTTTTTGTGACGGTGTGTAAGACTCGAAAACGACGGTTTGACCGCTGTGATCAGATGGAAGGTAATTTACAATGGCTTTATTAAAGTAGTCGCAGCAACAAAAGACATTATCAATACATGTAGCAGTGTCTGTAGTAATTCGGGTAGGCTCCGAAAAGACATTTATCAAATTAAATGATTTAAAAAGATGTAAGAATCTACTGCTATTTGAATTTATATCTAAATATTAATATTAAAGTCACCACAGATAACTAGTAATTTATTACCTTTTGCAAGTTTTGCTAAAGCATCTTCCATTACTGACTCAAATACAGAGTAGTTTTGATAATTTGGGGGTCTGTAAACGCACACTATGACATGCTTATCTAGCTCAACACAAGACATTTCAATATTATGTTCAACCGAAAGATCAATTATATCATTACGAGTTTTAAATTTAATGCCATTTTTAATTAAGATAAGTGAACCCCCACGCATCTTAGATTTGCGGTTAAAGGAACTGCCTACACTGTAATTCTCAAAGTTAATTAACATTTCATGATCTTTTAGCCAATGTTCGGTGAAACATACAATATCAAACTTGGTTTTTTCTAAAAACAATTCAATCTCTAGTTGTTTCGAAGAGAAACCTTGAATATTTTGATGGAATAATTTCAAGGAATTCTGCTTAGCCCCTTTTTTAAATTTAATTATTTGAGAGCAAGAAGGTACCTTGGTGTTAGTGAGTGTAACACTTATGTTATTTATATCTTCTGTTGTCTTACTAGCTAGTTTAAATGAGCCGGAGTGAGTGACAATACTCCCCCGCCTTCCTTGTAAAAAGGTATCTTAGTATAAGTACTAATAGTCGCAGTGTTAATAATAGAAGAAAACATAGACATAATATTTATGTCCGAGTGAATATTATAAGCTAATAGCCTAGCTATTTTGTGTCTACAACTAGTAGGTAGAAACACATTACCCCGTGTCGACCTAAGTTTATCAACAACATTGTTAATATCCAGATACATGAGTTTGTCACAATAGTGACCTACCAAAAAATTAACATGCTTATTCAGCATGTGAATTTAATTGTTAATTCGTTTCGATAATCTTTCAAAATATGGAAAAGCACACAATATTATTTTACGACAGTTCAACTTTAACAACTCAGTTACACTATCTGTGATGTCTTCTTTTGTAATTTTTGAACTATTTCCTATAAATATAGTTAAATCAGTATTTTTACTATAAACATTTCCAGTTACTAATGCCATTATCTGTTTATAATTTAACCCTGGCATACAATTATTTTGACTGGGAAAACTCAGGTTATTACTTAATAATTTACCTACACCCCTTCCTATACTATCTGAAAACATTACTGAGTGAGAACATTCACAACTATCATATATCTCAGTTTGTACCACTTGTAAATTATTTTGTGGAATATTAACTGCATCTTGGTTGAGTATACAGTCCAGAGGCAAATTCTCAGCCTGGGACGGGTCCTCCATTACCTCAGGCTGGGTAGTGTCATGGTTGGAAACCGTATGGCAACTACATTGACTCATTACCAACTCATTTGCTGCAAGAATATGTTCCCTTATTTGGTTTTGAGAACTCACATATTTACTAGAAAGGGAACGAAGTGAGTCCTGAAGTACCTCTATTTCAGACTGCAATTGCTGAGTATCTATATTATATATTTTAATACTGTCTTCTAACTTTATTTGATAATTTTTTAATTTGTTCACTAAATCAACACGTTCTTTCCTTAGTGGAATGTTTTTAGAAAAGTGTTTATATTGTTTTTTAAATTGATTACATTTTTTAATTAGTCTATTTAACTTGGCATATTTTTTTATTTTCTTATTGCTTACTGAATAATTTGGTTTTAGTAAGGAATATTCAACCTTAATCTAACGCACCCCAATATTACGACTTCCTTGATTTAACAAATTCTTCGTAATCACTAGGGCATGCAATTACCGTAAAAATAAATTACCGGTAAAAAAAACGGTAATAGAAATATTTTTACCGGTAAAACGGTAATTTTTGTATTTTTCAATGTGATATAATAACAATATGATTGGGTAGTCTTAAAGCAAAAAATAAATACCGGGTGGTCCAACTAGTGACGTCAACAATTTTTTTTTAGATTCCTCGCACCTGGGGGTATCACAATGTACCCAATGTATGTTCCGCGATTTTTCTTAGTTTTCGAGTTATAATTTTTTTTGGGTATTTTTAATGATTTCTGCCAGCTAAGTTTCAAAAATACATATCTTTTTCCGAGTAAGTATTTTGCAGTCGGTATTTTTGTGACATAATTGTGTTGAATGGTGTTTTAGTAAAAAAAATAACTCAGCTTTCTGAAATTACTTAAAGTTACTCAAAAAAGGCTTTAAAGTTGAAACTTTAGTTTTAGTAAGATTTACTCAAATCTTCAACTTCAATTTAAAAATACAAAAAGGAGTTTCCATAGATTCTGACTTAGTTTAAAAACTCCGCATGCTTCTAAACTTCCAAAATCATGAAAAAAAAATTGCTCTTAATTAGCCTATTTCTGTTGTAATTAGCCTTCGAAGGCGGATAGGCCTAAAATCATTAAATCACGATTAAAGCATTAAAAATTATTTTATGTACTTGTTATCATTGTTATGGTAAATTAAACTTAAGAATGTAATTTTAAATTAAATTCAATTGAAATTCCTGTACAATAACTGTAGCATGTGTAATCTTATAATAATTTAGGTTTCACTACTAAGATTTAAAATGTGAGCAAGAATAAAAATCAAAATTGGGAAATTACCCGTTTTTACAAATAAAAAGCATACATTACTGAAAAACTAATATTTATTACAGTACGTTTTCAAAACTCCTTCCTCCAACCTGAATACATAATCGACAACGTCTTAAAAAGTTATGTTTTAATTGTCTGAAACTACTTGAATATTCTTGCTTTATTTTTCTTTCTGCTTCTGCAAGTTTTTGCCTCAATTCTTCTTCGCTGTTGCTGTCCCTCGCGTACACCAGCTCTTTATAAAATCCCCAAATAAAAAAATCGATGGGGTTGAGGTCTGGCGAACGCGCAGGCCATTCAATCGGGCCTGCACGTCCGATCCATCTTTCAGGATATGTTGCATTCAAATGCTCTCTTACTCGTGCTGCATAGTGACAAGGCCATCCATCAGCCGCCATCTTGTTGAAAAATCATCCTTTGTCGGGTCCGGAGATTGACATCTACTAACAATTCATTGAGATTATTTTGTAAAAAAGTTAAGTAATTGTTTCCATCCAACCTGGCCGGTAATTCAAAGGGGCCAATTAATTCTCCATTTAGGATCCCAGACCAAAGGTTGACACTGAAGCGTGTTTGAAAATTTGACGCCCTTGCCAAATGTGGGTTTTCTATGGCCCAGCTATGGTAGTTGTGCATATTAAATACTCCAGTCCTTTCAAATCGGGATTCGTCGGTCCATAGTATTTTATTAAAAAAATCAGGGTCTTCTTCAGATCGTTGCAACATTGTTTGACAAAAAGCCACTCTTCTCGGATAATCAGATTCTTGGAGCTGCTGGACGCGCTGGATGTGGTACGCATGGTACCCCTCTGCAAACAAAAATCATTGTTAAGTACCCAACACAGGTTAATTGGTTACAGCGTGGTACTACTCCGTCACATTATCTGTAGACCTCGCTGGAATGTGAGGCCCCTCCCCGTTCCCCTTTCATCTCCCCGCGCTTTCCCCGTTACGTCAGTACGGTTAGCAATTTCGTACAAGAGGGCCGATGTGACGTCATCGACGCCAAGTCTACAGATAACTTAACCGGATTGTATGTACAAAATGGGTTTGGGAGGAAAACACAATTTTCTAGATCAGAGATAGGCGTGTACTACGATGCTTGCATAAAAACAAACTAAATTAAACCTTCCCTTTTTACAACACAATCAAAAGCTTATGTAAATACCAACTTCACTCACCTTCCTTAAGAATTCTTAAAACTGTAGTTCGTGGAATCCCTGTTCGCCTAGTTATTTTCCTCGAACTTGTAGACGGGTCTCTTTGAATTTCTTCCAAGACTTCGTCCACTTGATCCGCATCGCGAGGTACAGCCCCGCGAGGTTGATTTCGCCCGGGAATACGTCCAGCCATCAAGGTATTATGCGTATTAATAAAAACCCTGTGGTCCGGGTAGTGCTCCATTACTTCTCCTCGCCTCGCCAATGCCTCTCGATAAAGCCTCGCAGCTTCACTACCGTTGCCTTGGGCCACGCCATAATAATAATGCATCTCTGCGTATTGACTCAGAGAATAACTCATGGTACTACACAAGAACAATCCAAATCACTGAGCACAGGTTGTTCGCTAGGCAAATCAAGATCCAAATCTCAAGCACGAGTAGTTCGTAAGGCAAATCAGGGTCCGAAACACAAGCAAAGGTAATCGTTAGGCAAATCAGAATCCAGTTAACACAGCGTAAATTGTTCAAGGCAGAGAAAATATTGTAGACGAGAGCAGACTTAACACGCGCGAGGGCAAGAAAAGACTGTGACGTCGTATTAGTATACGACGTCACTGTCAGTCGCGTGCAATTTTTTTTTCACGATTTTGAAAGTTTAGAAGCATGCGGAGTTTTTAAACTAAGTCAGAATCTATGGAAACTCCTTTTTGTATTTTTAAATTGAAGTTGAAGATTTGAGTAAATCTTACTAAAACTAAAGTTTGAACTTTAAAGCCTTTTTTGAGTAACTTTAAGTAACTTCAGAAAGCTGAGTTATTTTTTTTACTAAAACACCATTCAACACAATTATGTCACAAAAATACCGACTGCAAAATACCTACTCGGAAAAAGATATGTATTTTTGAAACTTTGCTGGCAGAAATCATTAAAAATACCCAAAAAAAATTATAACTCGAAAACTAAGAAAAATCGTGGAACATACATTGGGTACATTGGGATACCCCCAGGTGCGAGGAATCTAAAAAAAAATTGTTGACGTCACTAGTTGGACCACCCTGTATACACTCCCGGACTCCTAAATCGAGCCACCTAGCATAATGATTTAGTAACGTCCATAACTTTAAAAAATTGTATGAATGATCAAAAAGTTTTTATGCAATTTTGTAGCTGGCATATTTGTCGCCTAGTTGAAATGCAATTGGTTCTAAATTTAAATTGGTAATCTCGAAAAACAAATGAAGAGCTGTAAGGTGCACCGGGGCAATCTCGACTGGTAAACCCTAAACCACAACTTTGAAGGTATAAAAATATTTGATGATATAGTTATATTAAAAATGTAATGTATTGACGCTCCAGAGTCATTATCTGTGTATTATTTTTACAAACTCATATTGAAAAATATTCAATAGATAGGCTTAAAAATGTGTTTTTGTCAAAAAAGGCAAAAATAGTTGTAATTCCCCCTTCGTGGGGCAATTTCAACTATGAATTATAATTTCTCTTTTAGAGCTCTTAGCTTGATGTTAGTCAGTTGCAGAGTTTTTTTTATAGGGATGGTAATCTAAATTGAATCTTGTCATTTATGCAGCTAGGCTCATTTTTGAATAAAAACACGTTAAAGGTTTAGACGGGGTAATTTCGACTGCTCGCCATAGTTAATAGTGATGGGAACGTAAAAAAGTCGATAGATACACCAATAAACAATTTTGGTCTGCTATCTACTAAAGGTACTATATCTACTCACTAATCATAAATCAAAACTTCATTTTAAGAAAGGAATATGTATTTAAAATAGAACCAGAGCACCCCTCGTCCTAAATCTACAACCGGTCATATAAACGTTAAGCAATTTTAATTCAATGTTAAGCATATTGAGATACCAAAACAGCTACTTCTTTTCTAGTTAACGGGAAACCATGTTTTTCCATAACATGTAAGCTATGGGCAATTCTTCTTTCCACATCTTCCCCGAGAGCTATAGGTCTTCCAACGTTGTCGTTCATGTGATTATTGTAGTTACAATGATTGATCTAGGAATGCCATAAATTTCTTCAGCTTGGTAACTCGTAGGGCATGCAAAACCGGAAAGTCATCAAAACCGGTTTTGAACATCGTTTTTTTGGGACCAAAACCGAAAACCGGAGCTAGGTCCGGTTTTAGCAAAAAAAATCTAATGTAGTATAATTTAAAAAGAAACACCATTTTTTTAAATACCCACTAAGACTACAAATAAAACAAATTGTATATACATTTCTTTTTAATCCAAACCATAAAAATTGTACAGATAACAATGAACTTATAATAGTATAAAGATTAATTAATGAGATCAAATCAACAACAAGTAAGTTTTTTGTATCTTTGGTACCTATTAAGTCTGCTATCTCTGCTAAATCTGCTATAAAAAGTATATTTTAAACATAGAAAACACAATCAGCATCTTCAAATATTAAACACAGCCACCCACAATTACCAAAAAAATCAACATTTTTGTAACTTTGAAGATAAATTATCTATATAGTCCCCGCACGTTGATATTGGGATTGGCGGCCATCTTGGCCACCAATCGCTCTCCAATAGCTTTCCTTTTGTGCGACGGGATTCGTCACGCAGCTGTTATTGTGACAAGGTTCCTTCCCAATATCAACGTGCGGGGATTATATTACACGAATAATAAAACACAAGTTTTAATTAAATCTTGCTTGCTGTCACAAGTGGTGAACCATAATGTAATATAATTCGGGCTAACGCAGCAACTACTGGATGTAATTGCGCCCTTTGTGTCGTTTAATCCACGAGCTCAACATAAATGTACATTAAAAGACACAAAATATAATAAATTAATAACTAAGTAAATACTCACATTTTGTCCTAGCGTCGCACGCGAGGGCGGCGGACACGCACTTGCACTCCCGGTAAGGGTATATTACTGCAACAACGCAAGCGCAGCCTGGCGGGTTAAGGGTGCGGGGCCGGGGGTAGTGGAGGGAGGCGTGTAAGTGGGTGGATGCAGGCTGTGTTCGGTCGGTTCGGATACATTTGATGCCTCAAAATTAATTATTTTTTGAGAGTGTTGAAAACAATGTTGATAAATTGGGATGTTAATTGTTACTCAACAATGGGAAAACCGGAGCTGAGCTCCGGTTTTGGCTCTCAAAACCGGTTTTCAAAAATCGTAAAATTTTGGCCGATTTCCGGTTTTGCGCAAAACCGGAAAACCGGTTTTGCATGCCCTAGTAACTCGTAATTACTTTATTTTTAACATCTTGCACTGCTTGCTGCAATTCTGCGTATGACTATTGTGTATGACTTGTCCGTTTTTTTTCTATAGTGGCGAACCATCTGCAAAAAATTAATAAAGTAGTAAGAAATCGAAAAATCCCTCGATATGCATCGATTTGAATCGTGTTGCGATCCTGCGAATAGAAAGATTACAATAATATAGCTACAAGTTAAATATTTGTAAAGTATTTACATCGACAAAAGATATCGAAACATGCACATCACTAGTGTTTTATTCATTTCCATATAAAATCTGGTGGGGCAATATCAACTGCAAAAAAGTTGAAATTAGCCGCCATTACAATCCAGGTGGGGTTATTCAAACTCACACCAAAATGATGTTAAAACGCAAGTTACAACAGAAAAAAATAGCTAAAAACATGAAATAGGCTTTAATTAAATGTCTTACCTTTGAAAATCTTCGAAAAACACATTAATTACCACTTTTTTTCGCAAAAATGTGAGACACTAATTTGCACGTGCAAACAAGAAAAAGAGAAGAAAACAAAATGGCCGTGTCGATCAAACAGTATTGGGTCTAGCAGTGCCATCTATGTAGAAATTATGAAATTGCTTTTGAGCTATCCGGTCATAGATGGCACGTATTCAAATAAAGTAAAATGTAGAAGTTATTAAGATTAGTTGAAATTTCCCGCTGTCGAGATTGCCCCGCTGCACCTTAGTTGTTGTTGTGTTTAGGAAACCTGAACAATACAGAAACTGTAAATTAAGAGCTTTGATTATTGATTTTTTCGTATTACGGGTTGAAAAAGTTCCTCAATTGCTTTTGTCAATTTTTTTTATCGTTTCTGGTTTGAAATTATGGATACTTCGCCTGAAGTAGCGGCTCAAGCTGTGGCTCTTCTTCAGTCCGGTTTAAGCCAGAGAAACGTGAGTACGCAACTCCACATAAGCCGATCCGCTGTGAATAAAAAGATTTTTTTGACTAAACCATTTTGTCTTTAAAATTAAAACAAATGTCTTAGTCTGTACAATGGCAAAATCAACACTTAGGTCATTGAAGGTCATTTAAAAAAAAATCAAATTCAGAACAATAGTACATGAGCCTAATGTTGATTATGCCAGCTACAAAATTGCATAAAAACTTTTTGATCATTCATACAATTTTTTAAAGTTATGGACGTTACTAAATCATTATGCTAGGTGGCTCGATTTAGGAGTCCGGGAGTTTATAAACAAGGTACGGTGGTAAACATGTTTATATTATTGCTTAAAATGAGCATACGAACACAAATTCTAAAAACATGACATTTCTTTTGGCGCAGTCATGGGTAAATGTAGCACATTTATAATTTAATCAATTTTCATTATCACATGTTAACAAACAATCGCATTATTAAGGTTTTTCAAATAAAAAACAATCAGTATGTAAGCTACCAATTTTAGTAGTCTTAATTTTCAACTTAATAAACACCTCAACAAAGTCTAGGGAACAAGATGACCCCAATTCCTTTTTTCGTGTAAATCTTGTTTTGCAAATAACTGGCAGCAAATAAATAAAAATAGAATAAAGTAGATTACAGAGTTGTTCGAAATTTAAAAATAAATTTAAATAAGTAATGATTTTCGAATATGGAGGGAAAACTTTTAAAAGTGTTTGATTGTGCAGTTTCTCTGAGGCAAAATAAAAATATTTTTATTTGATTGTAAATAACGTTTATTATCAATAATACGTCTTTTACGTATGGTTTGTGCATTTTTGTGACTGTAGTCATCATGTCACGTCGTCATTTAAGTCGCGAAGAGATGTTAAGAGCTGTTGGTATGCTGCAAGCTGGACAAACTCAACGCGACGTAGCGGATGCTGTCAACACCCAACCAAGCGTAATTTGCAGATTATGGGCACGCTACAGGTCTACAGGGGATGTTGCCGAACGTCACAGGGGACGAAATAGGGTTACTACCCAGCGACAAGATCGTTTCTTGCAAAATTCCGCAAGGCGGCAACCCCCGATTACTGCTCGTCAGTTGGTCGCAAGCCTCCAGTCTCAGCATCAAGTGGTTATTAGCGATCAAACTATCAGGAGAAGACTACACGAAGCCAATCTTCATGCTCGCCGACCGCTTAGGGTTCCAGCTCTTCGACGTGGAAATCGAGGTCGTCGCATATTGTGGGCTAACGCACATTTACAGTGGACCGACCATCAATGGGCACGGGTTCTGTTTTCCGACGAATCTCGCTTCGGTTTTCATCCTGAATCGAGAAGAGTGCGTATATGGCGAGTTCCTGGTTGTCGGAGTCGTCTCCAGAATCCGCAAGAAGTTCATCCTTACCAAGGTGGAACAATCATGGTATGGGCTGGAATTCGCCTTGGTGGAAGGACCGACCTCGTTTGGATACGGGGCAATTTGAATGCAAACCAATACATTCAGGAGGTTATACACCCCATGGTAATCCCTCATCGACAGCAGTTCGGTCAAGATTTTATGTTCATGCAAGATAATGCACGGTCACACACCGCGAGGGTAGTGGTCAATGCGTTAAGCGAGCACAATATTACGACGTTGGAATGGCCTGCTCAGTCTGCCGACCTCAATCCCATAGAGCATGCCTGGGATTTGCTTGGGAGAAGAGCTTTCAGTGATTCTTTGGAAAATCTGAACACTGAAGAACAACTTTTTTTACACCTTCGCAGTGTATGGAGCCATATTCCACAGACGATGATTGACAATCTCATACTAAGTATGCCACGCCGTTGTCGAACTGTTGCTAATGCTTTAGGAGGTCCTACAGATTATTAAAAACGTTTAAAGTAAGGTTAATTACTGTATTGCTTACTACCTCGTTATTTTTGTGCCTAATCATAGAAGTTTGTAATACTCAATATTGGCACTATTCAATTCTTTCTTTAAAAAATTAAATTTTTAATATGAGAATGTTTTTATTAAAATTAAAAACGGTATAAAAATACCCTTCTATTGATATAAAACACTTACTATTACAAGAAAGGGTTTTTAAATAAAAACTAGATATGTCCTTGTTCCCTAGACTTCGTTGATGTGTGTATTTTCCGCAGTATTTGTACTGAACAATCCTTACTTCCTTACTATATAATAAATTATATTATATTTATATTTTATGTTTATATTTTATATTATTATATATTATATAATATTATAAAAGCGAAAGTGAGTTTGTTTGTTTGTTACCTCTTCACGCTTTAATGGCTAAACCGATTTTGATGAATTTTGGTACAGAGGTAGTTGGGAACCAGGAGACGGACATAAATAGAAAAAAAGAGTGAGATATGAGGGAGAAAGAGGGAAGAAACGGGAAACTTAGCGTTGCTATTACAAATCAATAAGGCGCTACCGAATTTAACGCGAGCGAAGCCGCGGGCAAAAGTTAGTTTAGTATATAAACTCAAATTAACTTTCAATCAGCTACAACGTTTCCTTTATAATATAAACGACAATCACAATGTAATTGATCACATAAACTCAAGTTAACTTTCAACTTACATTCTCGATAATATTTTAAACAAATCGTATAAAATCAAAATGAACTTAAAATTCAACTTATTAAAAACCGGTAAATTACCGGTTACATATTTTTTTTACCGGTAATTTAATAATCGCGAAAATGGGCGGTTTACTGGTAAACCGGTATTGCACGCCCTAGTAATCACCTTGAATTGTTCATAAAAGTCAATGTAAAATATACCTTTACATTGGGAATTTTTTTTGCGAACAATCTCTTTATAACGAATTTATAACTATCAACAAAAAGTATAAATACTAATTAACGAATTTTGTCAACCCAAATCCTTTATATAAAGCACCAATGTATGACTCTTAATCTCATAGAACGTGATTCATTCACAACAGGTTTTGACTCACATTTGTTCGTAAAACAATCATTGTTGTTTGAAGGAAAGTAATGTAAACAGTGCTGCTCGTCACTATTATTAAAGATTCAAATTTAAACGGATACAGTAATTTAATAAAAATGTGTTATTAGTAGAAGTTGTTCGCTATAACAATAAAATAATAATAAAAGTACTAAACACAAAAAATACTAGTCAGGAGTGTTGTTAATGATAGTGATACCAAAAAGTGTGTACCCTTAACGAAGCCGAAAGGCACTTGTTCTCCCTATCATTGCAATATTTTTTTTTTAAATACCTAATTACGCAGATATTCAGTCAAAGATCCAACTATTTCACAAGTTTTTTTTGTTTTTTTTTTATTACTCCTACGCCTAGACTGATTTGCAAGATTATTTTTGTTTGATAGGGGCATACTTCCCAGGTAGTTAATGAGTTATCGTATATTATACATATTTTAGTAACAATGGAAAATGAATACTCAATAAAAATTATGTGATAAGTAGGTATATCATTAGGTATACCAAAACTAAAAATGCAAAAATATAATTTTTTTATGTAATAATTAACTTTACTTCCGGAAGTCGGTGGCAAAAAAGTCAACGAAAGCACTTTTTATTTTTGGAAGTCGGTATTTTAAATGTTACCTAATTTAACTTTAAATACGTACTCGACGCCCGTGCTATTCAATTCAATGCATCCAACAGCTCAATGTTTTGAGTGAGTAACATCAAGTTTTACGTATGTAACCTTGGGGGTGCAAAAAACTTTTTTGTAAAAAATAAAACCGACTCCAAAAAAAAGAACTAAAAAGTGGAAAATAACTTTATTTCCGGAAGTCGATTCCGGAAGTTCTTTTATTTGGAAGTCGGTTTTATTTTAAAAAAAAGTTTTTTATTTCAGCATTTTTGGTATAGTATTATGATATAATACGCAAACACGGTTAAAATGATTTTATTTTTAGCTTTTTAGTGCATAGGTCCCGTCTTAAGGCGCGGCAATAAGCTAATCTTTAGGTATTCACGGAAGTGACGCTAGCTGCATAGGTACTAGGCATGGTCTGACACAAGTACACGACAGTATTGCATCGAAAGAATAGAAATAAGGTCGAAAATATTTCGGTGTTTGATTTTATTTGAATATGATGTCCGCCAAAATGTAGGTCATTTCGCAGTTTTTATTGAATATATAAAAAAATACAGCTCCGTGTTTGAAAAATCTTAGATATCTCTTTAGTCTATACAATTTTCTTTGTTATAGATATAAAAAATATGATGGTTGTCGCTGAAAAAATTGAGAATTTCGAGACGAAAGATTTTTTTTCTTGGTCTTTTTAAACATTTTTTTTTCGTAGTACTAGACCACTTTTGTAAACTTATTTTGTGTAACTCTTTACTTCATGTATTGAACTATACACGGTATTTTTTTTTGGCTAGTGGCATGTACAGATACGGCTAACTTTGCGACGAAAAACTAGACGTTTTACGAAGTGTTTGCTTTGTACAGCGCCTTAAATACAAGTTTTAGTTCCACATCACGCTATCTATAGTATTAAATACTATCTATATTATGCTTTAGTATAAAACCAATTCTGCTGATGATTATGTTTTTTTGAAGTCGGTTAAAAATAGTCGTTTCCCAGCAATATTTTTTTGCGTAATGTTATCGTAATCAATTGTTTTACAGAATGCGTGGTTGACGGGTTCGTGAAGGGCGTTAACATTCTGTATAGTATGAATTTTAATATTACAACAATTAATTTAATGTTAACAATATTTGTTTTGTTTCAGTATAAAAGGCAAAATAAATGCTCCACCAAAAGACCCGGACGAGCAGCCAGTGCCAAAGTCGCTGACGAGGCTTTTTGCATTCCAAGATCCAGAAAATAGAAGAAAAAATATAACGCAGAAAAAGAATACCTTTGGCCGACTGCAGGGCCAGGGCAAAGGTAAGTTTATTATGTCATCACGACAGTAGATATACAGGGAGAGTCTATGGAAGTAAGGATCAAATCCATCATCAATTAAGGGGCAAGGCATTTCCAAACTTTTTAATTCGGGACCAAAAAGTTTGAAAATGTAATGCTAATTTGATATGGTTCAATAGTTTCAACCAATCTTCTTTTTTTTCAATCACTTATAAAAATATTATATTACAGAATTTTCAGCACTTCTCGAAGTGGGTGTATAGAGCATGGGAGCGACCGGACCAAGGTGTGTCTGACACGCACCTACCGGATGATGACGCCATGTGTTTGTTTTGGCTCAGCATCTGGTCGGTGCCTGTCAGTCATACCGAAGGTGAATGGACTCGGGAAGTCGAGCGAGCGTGCGATTATAATTAAATTAATATTAACAATCAGCCCCCAAGATGTAGCTTGTGCGGTCCGTCCGTTGCCTAATTGGAAATCTCCAGGGCCGGACGGACTGCACAACTTCTGGATAAAGTGGATTCAGAGGTCGCACGTTCGTTTGGCGGCCCTATTCCAGTCGGCCTTAGAGTCAGGGTCGCTACCCAAGTTTCTGACAACTGGTATAACCCACCTGCTCCATAAATCGGGTAGTACGGCGGAACCCAAAAATTATAGACGAATTACGTGTCTTCCGACACTTTATAAAGTTCTTACATCCATTTTGAGAGTTAAAATCACTAAACACATTGATGACAATTCTATCATGTCTGCTTCTCAAAATGGATGTAGGAACGGGTCCCGTGGTACTAAGGAGCTGCTCCTCATTGATATGGCCATTAGTCAACAGGTTCGCCGTTCCCGAAGGCATCTGTCGACATGTTGGATAGACTATAAGAAGGCCTATGACTCCGTGCCACATACATGGCTCATGAGGGTGCTAGATTTGTATAAAATTGATGCAACTCTGCGCACTTTCCTGATCTCGTGTATGAGGCAATGGAGTACAGTCCTTCGCTATCCAGGATGTCGGCAGATTCAGAGAAATAGTGAACCGATAAGGATAGAGCAAGGTATATTCCAGGGCGATAGTTTGAGTCCACTTTGGTTCTGCTTAGCCTTGAATCCTCTAAGCACGTTGCTGGAGAATTCAGGTCTGGGCTATCGATTGAGGAGAGGTGGTCAGGTTATATCTCACCTTCTTTACATGGATGACCTGAAACTCTTTGCCCCCACCGATTTGCAGCCGATGGAGCTACTGAAGGTAACTGAAACTTTCAGTAGCGCCATCAGGATGGAATTTGGTGTGGACAAATGTGCGGTCATGCATGTAAAGCGAGGGGAAATTGTGGAATCTGTGGTAACCCAGCTCTCAGATTCCATAAACCTTAGATCCCTCTCAGCAACCGAAACCTACAAGTATTTGGGTATGTCGGAAGCGCTGGGCATCAATGTTGCTGACATGAAACAATCGTTGAAGGAACGCTTCTTTGGCCGTCTGAGAAAAGTATTTAATAGTCTTTTATCAGGCGGGAACAAGGTGCGTGCTTTCAACGGTTGGGTCATGCCGGTCTTGATGTACTCTTTCGGCATACTCAAATGGACTCAGACAGAACTGGACGCCCTGGATAGGAAGGTCCGTACATTGTTAACGGCATTTCGTATGCATCACCCACGTTCCTCGGTTATGAGACTGTATATCCCGCGGAGTTGTGGAGGCCGAGGCTTTTTAAATGCCAAGACTCTCCACAATCGCGAGATATGCAGTCTCAGGGAATATTTCCTAGAAACAGACGTGCATCGAGATGTGGTTGGCTAAAGAGAACTGGCGCAAACCTGTAGTGCTTGACACCAACGACCGCAAGGAGGTATGGCAGAGTAAGGAGCTTCACGGACGCTTTTTCCGGGCCCTACATAGACCCGATGTAGATCAATCAGCGTCCGTAGCCTGGCTACGTTCCGGGGATATCTTTGGAGAAACTGAAGGTTTTGTCTGTGCAATTATGGATGAAGTTATGATGACGAATAACTACCGGAGATTTGTTGTGAAGGACCGCACGGTTGACATATGTCGGGCATGCCACCGTCCGGGTGAATCAATTCGACACATTATCTCCGGTTGTTCACATCTAGCTAACGGAGAGTACTTGCATAGACACAACCTTGTAGCCAGGATTATCCATCAGCAACTTGCTCTAAAATACAGCCTTGTGGAATCGGAAGTGCCGTACTACAGGTATGAGCCCGACCCAGTTCTTGAACATGGCAATATCACATTGTACTGGGATCGCTCCATCGTCACTGACAGGACTATTGTTGCCAACAAGCCTGATATAGTGGTGGTGGATCGATCAGAGCGGCGCGCAATGATTGTTGACATAACAGTCCCGCATGATGAGAACCTCGTGAAAGCCGAGAAAGATAAGCAAATGAAGTATATTGACTTGGCTCGCGAGGTTGTCGACATGTGGGATGTGGACTCAGCGATCATTGTGCCGATAGTCGTATCTGCCAATGGCTTAATTGCCAAGAGCCTCGACCAATACCTGAGGAGGCTCTCGTTAGGCAGCTGGATCAAAGGCTTGATACAGAAGGCGGTACTCCTGGACACGGCTCGCATTGTTAGGAGGTTCCTTTCTCTGGAGCCCTGACCGCCGGTAGCTTGGACCCTGTTCCCGATACCGGTGGGCTACTATTTTTATATTTTTAAATGTTTTTTTTTAGTTTTTAAGAAATATTTAAAAATTTAATTATATGTAAAGAAAAGAATAAATGAACGAAACATAATCTTTATTCAGGTAAGTTACACCCATATCATTACCTTATACATACACTATTGAATTACATAAAATCGTGAATGATTTTATGAAATTACTTTTATTCAATTAAAATAAATTAATAAATTCTAAAATTAAATAGAAAAAAATTAAATTCTACAAACATTAAATGAAATAAAAACACTATATTATTATTGATTTCTAATTCTACGTGGCTCTTGTACTGGCACATGTCGGCTACTACATTGCAGTATTATCTTGTATTAGATAGCAGTCCTGGTGGTCCAGTTTACAACCCAGTCTCTCGTCTCCGCAAGCTGCCGGGGGAGTCAGGTCGTGGGTTCTCTCTGCGCATCAACAGTGCTGTAAAGGCGCTCCACAACCCAGCTGAAGAATTACACTACCCTGTATGTTTCATTTCCCTTTAATGTATATATTTTGTATAAAATATTATATTAATGTAGAACATAACGTCATTCACAATGGGTACGTAATACACTCAAACTTTGTAATACGTAAGATCAGGTTACGGCCCTCGATACAGAGTTTGTTTAGTTAAAATGTTGATTGGGTTCATCCATCATTCACTAGCAGCCTTTGGATAGGCTGAACATGGGAAATAATAATGTTTGCAAAAAGTTGCAAACAATATTGCAATTTTATATTTGTGTGGTTAATGGATTTAAAACACAGTAAAAAAACGAATAAGTATCAAACAAAATGATGTTATGGCGATCGCCCGACGACACCTAGATCGTGAGTTGTTGTGCAATGAGCTTATGTCGCGATCGGAGAGCGATCTTCTCGAAGAAGCCTTTGCCAAACTTTGGTCAAATAAGCGTACTGTTCAAATATCGTTGTTGTTCTCAGCTAGACATGGAAGCGGAAGATGAGAAAGGCTTGCGTATGAGCGAACAGCGTGAGCGGCGTGCTCGCAAGCGGCGCAAGGCGGCGCGGGCGCAGGGGACGCCGCCGGACCAGGAGCCGCGCCTCTCGAGGACACAGAAACTAGCGCTCAAGAAAAAAGCAAAGAAGATGAAAGCCTCTGAGGTAACAGAATGCTGTGTGTTTGTTGTATGAAACACACTTGACTCATATAGATATCAGGGGCCTTAGACAAAGTAACAATTTAAAAACGATAACGAAGTTAGAAAAGACTAAAATGTATGGATTGACATAAGCCGCGCTAAGTCACGTGGTCAATCGACATCGTTATCGCAATTTGGTAGACAATGTTGCATTTCATAACGAAACCATAAACTAACGAATCGTTATCGTGTTTATTCCATACAAATGCGTAGACAAGCAGCACTTTCAGTGTTCGTCTTCGCCTCGATCGTGATCGTCAATGAAGATAACGAAACGAATGCTAAAACGTTGTAGTTATTGAAACAATATGGCCGGATTTCATTCGCCCAAGCTGATTTTTGACAACACCAACCTAGCGGTTTTTTACATACTCTTTATTCTGTCTGTGTTAGAGGCATTACTGCAGATCAAATAAATAAAATGCATTCTCTTCGTTTATTGTGGGCTGCGCACAATGAAAACGCCTGGGAGAGGCGCCAAAAGCGATTCATGCAATGCAATGCAATGCCAAATGCAGAAACAGGATCCCAGGCAGAGGTGTACACACGACGTCATGTCCAAGCCAGGTCTCGCATTGAGCGCTGTTTCGGTCTTCTTAAGGCTCGTTGGAGGTCTATGTTTCGACACAGAGTTCTTCACTATCACCCTTACATGGCTCACACAACATTGCATTAGATGCTAGAATACCACCTCCAAGTGATATGCCAGCTGCAGGGGTACAAGATAGTGAAGATCATGCTGTACAGTATATCACCTCCAATGATAACCAAAACGATGTAATCCGAGGCAGGGCTATGTGCAATCGTTTAGTTAGTAGGATGTAATATATATATTTTTTTAATTATTATTTTATATCTACAATCAGCCTGTTGACTTTAATCAGATTTAATGTTAATTGGAATGTAACTAGGATGTAATATAGGTGAATAAATAAAAAATACTATTAAATATTTTAATATTTTTATTAAGTCACTTGATTAACTCTATAACATTTTAACCTTATATAATTAAATCAAATCAAATCATTTATTCTTTGCAAACATAGGTAATTCGTAAATAGATGTTTTCATATTATATAGTTCTCCATATTTTACCGTCGCATAGGCATGCAAATAATATTATATCTCTAATATTAGTATCTCTAATAACATAATAATTATATTAATCAGCCTTTATACGTCAACTGCTGCAAACTTAACATCTTAAACAGCCTTAGGAATCTCAGACTTTTGCTAGTATCGCACTCGCAAAAGTCTGAGATGCAGAATGCCTAAGGCTTGGGCATACCTACAACACAGAACAACACAGAACCACTGTACAATGATTACTATAGCAATAGGGACAAGACAATTGCTGAATTACTCATTGTACAGCGGTTCTGTATTGTCCCTACTGCGATAATAGTCAAGCCAAGCTTGAGCGACGTTTAGTAATGAGCTAAAAATCTGGTTCCGTTCGTGCTCAATCTCCAATGCTCGCAAATCTCGCTCGTGTTGTAGGTAGCCTAATCCGGGTTTCCTCCAGCTCCAGGCGTCGTAATTCCACGGCCGCAAACTCGCTTGCCGCTCTCTCGAATGGAGTCGGTGCCCGTCTACGGCGGGCGCGCAAAAGAGGGAAAAGAGGGGTCGGGAGAGGCAGCTGTTGACTGCGGTGTCGCTGGTGACCTCAACCGCGGACGACGCCTGGTAGATGGAGAAATAGCTAACGTGCGGGGAGCAGGTGGCCGCCTTCGCCTCGGAGTAGTGGGCACTGCAGGGGTTGGCGGGGTCTGGGCTGGCGGGGATGGCGCTGCCGGGGCTGATGTGGCTGGTGGGGCTGGCGCAACAGGCTGTCGTCCTTGAGCCGAAGTCTGAGTGAGCAAGAGCGGAAGGGGTGGTGATTGTGAAGTGGAAGGTTCTGCAAAAGAAAATGAGTGTTATTTTGGACAGTTTACGGATCCTTTGTTTGTTAAAAATGTTTTCTTAAATCAAATCCTGCTAATATTGTAAAATGTGGAGGTTTGGATGTTTAATAGTTACTCAATCATACAAAAACGGCTGAACGGATTTCGATGAAAATTGGCACACAGGTATAGAATATAAATAAAAAACTGAGGTTCTCTACGAATTTTAGATAATTTTATATTCTACATAATACATAACAAATAAATAGTATACTAACTATTGCCAGCGGCTTCGCAAATAATCGGGATAAAAACTATCCGATTATTCCCGATGTCCACCACTTATCTGGCCACCACTGGGGGACAGCGAGACAACTTTAAAACATTATTCTCGTTGTCCACCACTGGGTTTTTATTAATATAATAAATAATATAATATATAATTAATATAATTATTTATTACTGAACAAGCGTATTATTTTTAGTATGTTTTTATGTAAAAATTATAGCAAAGTTTTTTCAGTCATATAATAATATTTATAAATCCTAATTAATAACCAGTTTAACAAAGTTAAAACTAATTTATCAAAAAATGAAATGTTGTCTTTCATGTTAACTAAGTTACTTAGTTACTTGGTTGACCAATGTTAATAGGAATATTTTATAAAACGTCTGCTTTGAAGGTGGTACTTACATTAAATCCTAGCTCTTCTACATAGTCTTGTCCTGCTACTGCTAAAGCACCCATTATAGCCAGCACTCTTTCATCGCTAGCTGATAATGTTTGCCCGCTTGCTGGCCCACCTCCAGTCCCACTTGCATGATGTTTTATGGCCAATGCCTTTTTTTTTGTCTTCGACTTCCAATCTGCCCACACCTTTGTTGAAAAAAATCAGTCATAGTTATTTAAGAACCTATGTTATAAGTGCACTTGTTTGACTTTTTTAGTAAGAAGGTTAATGTTTATTTGCAAGTTTTCTTAATATTTTATCGTATGTGATATGGTAAGTGTCTTTCTTACTATGGGTGATTGATCATCATCATTATAATTATCAAAAATCCCCAGTCTAGTAATAACAGAGAAATGATTACAAGACATCCATCTTATCTGCAAGGGTGTGTCTACTTGTCCAAAACCCTTGAGAAAATAGCTTGCTAGCCACTCTACCATCACACCAGTCTTTTCAAAAATGTTCATTAGATTCTTACTTTTTTCCACTTTTCAGTAGTCTTGCTGACACCGCCACCAGCAGCATTCAAAATGTTGGTCAGGTCAGTCCACAGTCGGTCTGACCGTAACCGACCTTGTGCTCCGGCAAGAGGCCTCGCCAGGTCACCATGACTGTAATATAAACAAACAAAGATTCAATATAAGTACTTCATTTTTAAGATCGCGTCATTGTTTACGTTTCATACTAGTGAATAAAACTTGGATTTACTTACGTTTCCATATACTCAAGCAGCTTTGTAAACTGTTCGAGACTTGCTCGCACTCTTGATTCCATGTTTTATCTCTAAAAAATATAATAGTTGTTACTCCATCGTCGTTTGAACACCAGTCATTTATAAAAATGAGTCCATTTTGATTATTATTAAGTTTAAAAAGATTAATCATATTCACTTACCACTGAAAATGTTTTTATTATGACTTAAAATACTTTAGCTACTCTTTAAATGTATGATTTCACTTAAATAAAACGATTTTAGTACGGCGATCGCCAACAACTCACTTACCTATTCTATTTTATTTAATTAGTAAATAAAATTTGAAAACACGCGGGTTTGATCCGGTTTGAATTTCTTGACTGACACTGACAGCAAAATTTTCGATACCATAACCAATATTTTTGATTTTTAGCGCAAAAAGAAATCGGCACAACGATCGCGATCATATTGTTACATTGTCTAAGAAATGTTTATCGTTATCTCAGAGACGATGACGAATTTAGATATCGTTTCGCTACGAAGCGATGTTACTTTGTCTAAGGCCCCTGATCAAGAAAAAATATGCCGGTAAGTTGAAAATGTATCGGAACCATGTGTCTGCACTTCTGCAGTTCGCCCCTACCACACGCGTACTATTAGAGCACGGTATACGCAGTCGCGCACACACCCACATTTCATAAATCTGAACGTACTATATATAATAATCCTTACTAATTTATAAAAGCGAAAGTGAGTTTGTTTGTTTGTTACGTCTTCACGCCCAAATGGCTAAACCGATTTTGATGAATTTTGGTACAGGGATAGTTGGGACCCTGGAGACGGACATAGGCTATTTAAAAAAAATGAGATATGAGGTAGAAAGAGGGAAAAAAAGGAAAAACTTAGCATTGCCTTTACAATAAATTATAATAATAATAATAAATCATTTATTTTCAGGCATCTTAGGCCCATAGATAAATACCTTACAAACAAACATATATATAGCTAATACAATTTGTGTTAGTAAATAAATCCTTAACAACTATGTTAGTAACACTTCACTGCACTATGTCACTGCGCGTTCATGTGGCACTTGTCCGTGGAAGCGCCGGAACACCTTGCGGCCAAAAGTCCTTTTCCAGGACGAGGTGCAGATAACACGTCGGTACTCGCAGCACAAACGCCTTAAAGTTGACGTTGCGACGCGACTCCAACAACTGCACTCTCGCTACGTACTTGAGCTTTTGGCGTACGTACTCAACGATGCCCTCCGCCGTAGTGGTGTAGTGTAGGCGGGAGATGTACACCGGAGTGTTCGGCTTAGCGGCTCTTATAGTGACGTTTGGCTCCGATGGAGCCGTTCCGCAGCGGTTCTTGGTGGTACGTTGACGACGCTTCCTCCTCAACACCGTCACAAAACCATCATCAGCCCGAATCGGTGCCTCTTCAGGCATGGCCTTCTCAACGCGAGCAGTAATGCTCGCACCTACGCTAGCAGAATTCACACCAACTCGACGTGATTCTGCCGACACTGCGAAAACGGGCAGCTGTCGTGTGGCAACACGGGAAGGAGCCACAGGGGCGGGAGCGGGGCAGCGGGGCGCACAAGGAGTGCACACTGCAGGCTCAGCATTCCTTGGTGACGACTGCGACAAAACTGCTGACGCGAAACTTGCCGCCGATACATCGAGGCCAGCTCCGCGACGCGTGTTTACGTTTTTTGCACCCAACGATGACCCAGATACCGCTGCCTTTTGACACAAATCGTTAACTTCATCGCGCAAATCAGCCACGGCTTTTTGGGAAGCATCCAACTTGGTCTGCACATCCACCAAACTTGCCTTGAGAAGAACAATGTCCTTCAATAGGCTCGTAACATCGACATGGTCGAATGTGACGGGAGGGAGCTTGTGCAAGTCCTTCGCCACAAACGTCGGCACGTCGTCAGGGTCGGTCTCCTTTAGCAGCGTGATAATGTCTTGTATGCTTCTCTTTGTCCCGTCACGCCGGCGGGACACCATCTGGTCACTCTTGTTGAGCACCCGGTACAACATCAGCTTGGCAGCAGCGATGTCCTCCTCACTGAAGTTCGTAGCGCAGATTTGGACTGCAGACACCTCGTCCATCACATCCAACTTCTGCTGCAGGAAAGCCAGCAATTCATTCGCCACCATTGGTTGTTGACCCATAGTGATTCAAATAACAAGCGAACGACTCGCGCCGCCGCGTTTACGATATTATGTATGCGTCAGCAACACGTCCGCATCGAAACGTAGCTAAAACGAGACTGTCAATTATGCGCAAGGGCAAAAACTACAGGTAGCAGGTACCTGCAAATCAGGAAAGGGGAACTGTGGTACCCCGAATTTAACGCGACCGAAGCCGCGGGCAAAAGCTAGTCAATTATAATTATAAACCTTATTCCTACAACCACAGCGTAACATTTAGCATGCCTCGTACTGCACACGCACACAAAAACATCGCGTGCTGTCGCTGTGCTGTGCAAAAGCAATTTATTTAACACTAGGTGGCGCCCACGGCCACGTCCGCGTGATATCGAAAAAAAAGTATCCTATGTGTTATTCCAGACTATAATCTGCCTCTGTTTATTAGCCGTTATGACGTTAATTTGTTAATTAGCCGTTTTGACGTAAAAGAGTAACATACATCCATCCATCCTCACAAACATTCGCATTTATAATACACTCCCGGACTCCTAAATCGAGCCACATAGCATAATGATTTAGAAACGTCCATAACTTTAAAAAATTGTATGAATGATCATAAAGTTTTTATGCAATTTTGTAGCTGGCATAATCAATATTAGGCTCATGTACTATTGTTCTGAATTTGAATTTTTTTTAAATGACCTTCAATGACCTAAGTGTTGATTTTGCCATTGTACAGACTAAGACATTTGTTTTAATTTTAAAGAAAAAATGGTTTAGTCAAAAAAATCTTTTTATTCAATAACTTGTATTGCCTCCTAAAGCATTAATGACAGCATTCATGCGATTTGGCATCGAATTAATCAATGTTAAAATCACATGTTGAGGGATATTCTCCCATTCTTCTTCGATAGCAGTTTTCAGTTCCTGTAATGTTTGTGGGGCTGGATGGCGAGCTCGAACGCGTCGCTTTAATTCGTTCCACAGTTGCTCAATTTAGTTCATGTCGGGACTTCTTGATGGCCATTCCATTACGGTGATACCAACGTCTTGGAGATAATTTCTGACGATTCCTGCATTGTTATGCATAAAAATGAAGTTTGGACCTACAAACTCGGCATACGGCATTACATGAGTCTCCAAACATTGGCGTATATAACGGTCAGCATTTAGTGATGGCATCCGAGGCCCAGACACAAACTCAAGTGCAGTTTTGCTTGCGGCGGAAATGCCTCCCCAAACCGTCCACGACCCACCGCCATAACTAACTTTTTCTTCTATACAACACTGCACGAATCGTTCTCCCTGCCTACGGTAGACCTTCCTCCTTCCATCGTAACCACGAAGCATGATTTTAGTCTCGTCACTAAAGAGCACCTGGCTCCAATTCCTTTGTGTCCAGGGTGAATGTTGGCGCGCAAACTGAAGGCGCGACATTCGGTGAGCACGATCTAATTTGGGCCCATTGGCTGGCTTATGCGGTCTTAGTCCACGTTTTGCAAGTCTTCTCCTCACAGTACGAGCACTAACAGCTACTCCATGAAAGTCTCGAAGCTGTTCCTGTATCTGGACTGAAGTGAGGTGACGATTTCTCAAACTGGTCGTAACCATAAATCGATCCTGTCGCTCTGTTACCCGAAGTCGTGGTCCACGTAAACGACGAACATATCCCCCAGTCTCTAAGAACCTGTGGTACACTCTTTGAACAGCGGATCGGCTTATGTGGAGTTGCGTACTCACGTTTCTCTGGCTTAAACCGGGCCGAAGAAGATCCACAGCTTGAACTATGATGTTCAGGTATTATGTCTAACTGAACATTGGTTGAAGGAACATGAAGTAGTGTTTATCAATGATGAATTCTATACAGTACAGAGTGCATTTGTGAGAAGAAATGCTATTCGCGGAGGATCTTTAGTTCTTGTGTCAAATAAGTTAAAATGTAAACAACGTTTAGATTTAGTAAATCTTTCCATTGAGCGCACTGTTGAGTTGTCTTGTGTTGAACTGGACCGATACATTATAATTTGTGTTTATAGACCCCCTTCTGGTGATTTTGCTTGTTTTGAGTCTGTAATGGAGGATTCACTTAATAAGTTAAAATTATTATTTTATTATTATTATTTATTTATTCGGGAACAATTTACATTGTATGTGAATATTTAAACATGAAACAGAATATTGAATTAAATATACAATTAACTATTAAATTAAAAAAATAATTACACGTTATTAAAAAATTAAAAATAAAATAAAATTGACAAACCAATACTGTAAATGTCATGCACACATAATTAATAAAAACGCAATGTCAATAAATTAATTTAAAAAAATAATCAAAAACAATTAATAAAAAGCAAACATAAATTATAAAACTAAAGTAAAAAAAAAAAAAAAAATACATGTCAGTTTTAAGCACATTACAGTTCGTCTAGAGAGTAGAGACATCTATCCAACAAGAATGCCCTGAGCCTTGCCTTGAATGAACCTGTATACAGCGTGCTTTTTAACTCTAGCGGTAATTTATTAAATATTTTGACTGCCTGATACTGTGGACTGTGTTTCACTATTCCAAGAGCCGGGGTGATTTTATTACCAAAGTCTTGCCTACGCGTATTCTCTCTTACCATCCTACCCTCGGCAGTTTCATAATCATATATATATTTTTTAAAAGTGTTCAACAGCACGACTACGTAAAGGCTAGGCACTGTGAGAATGCCAAGTTCTTTGAAATATGGCCTACAAGAGTCTTGTTGAGGGATGCGGACCATAGTTCGGATCGCTCTTTTTTGGAGTACGAATGCCCTATGCCAGTTACAATGGTAGCTATTACCCCAAAACTGTATGCTATACCTCAGTTTGGACTCAATTAGCGCATAGTATACCATTTTAGAATATTTTGTGGTCACTTCATCCCTAACACTTCTTAAGGCATAGCAAGCAGATGATATCGATGAGTCTAATGCTGCTAATTCTTTCTTCCAATTTAACAAATCATCAATATGAGTTCCCAAAAACTTAACTTCCCTAACAAGCTCAATTTTAACTTTACCTAGCTCAATATCCATATTATCTTTGCAACGGGCAGTAGTTTTAAAATAAAAGCAAGTAATAAAAATATAATTTTATGCGGAGATTTCAATGTTAATATTTTAGATGTTACTCCACTAAGTATTAGGCTTCTTAACCTGTTTAGATCTTTTAATCTAGTTAATTTGTTTTTTGAACCAACTAGAATCACGGCATCGTCATCGACTTGTCTTGATAACATGTTTAGTGATTGTGATGCTGAAAATAAATTAGTGTTAAATGATTTGTCATCAGATCACTGTGGATTAATAGCCAGCTTTCCTATGCCATTAGGTAAAAAGTCTCGAAAAATAGAGTGCAGGCCTTATACAGCTAGTCGTTGCAATAAGTTTAAGAATAATATAGCTCTTAAAGTTACACCGTCATTAGTAGAACACGAGAGTCCTAATGAAATCTATGAAGCCCTTTTTAATGTTGTGCAAAATGAGTACCAGTCTATTTTTAAGAGTAAAACTATTAACTTTAGTGGACCTTCCGTTGGCTTCAACCAATGGGCTACGCCAGGAATTTATAAAAGTCGAGCTAGATTATATGAGCTGTATGGTCTGAAACGATACAGGTTTGATACTACTTTTCTAGAGTATGTTAAAAAATATTCAAAATTATTTAAAAAGATTTGTGTCATTGCAAAGTCTAAATTTTTAAGCGATACTATTAAAAATTCTAATAATAAAGTAAAAGCCACTTGGAAAATTATAAACAATGAAACGGGTAAATCGGTTCAGCGAGAACATCAAGTTGAAATAATGGTTGATAACAAATTAGTTAACAAAGCAGCGGAGATAGCAGAGGCATTTAATATTTTTTTTGCCAGTATACCAATAACTACGACTCGCTCCTTAAATTCATCCCCGTCTAAAGCTCAAAATCTTTTGCAAACTAGCGTGCCTAAATGCGATCACGTATTTAGTTTTGATCATGTAACACCTCGTGATGTAGTTAATGTTTTTAATTCTCTTAAGTCGAAAAACACAGGTGATTATTGGGGCATTTCGATTAAACTTTTGAGTAATATTATCGACATTGTCGCCCCTCATCTAGCTATTACTTTTAATAAATGCGTTGATTCAGGTACTTTCCCTGACCTTATGAAGAGCAGTAAAGTGATCCCTCTTTTTAAATCTGGCAATAAAAATGATATGGGTAACTTCAGGCCAATTTCTATTTTACCTGCCTTTAGTAAGATTTTTGAAAAGTTAATACTCAAGCAGTTGTTGAGACATTTTAATTTAAACAACCTTCTTCACAATGATCAATATGGCTTTACAAAAGGTCGTTCGACAACAGATGCGGGTGTTGCTTTGTCAAAGCACATATTTAATGCGTGGGAGAACGCTCACTGCGATCTCTCTAAAGCTTTTGATTGCGTTCACCATGACACGCTTTTACGGAAACTACGTCATTACGGTGTTCAAAATGAAGCCTTAAATGTAATAGGCTCATACTTACAAAACAGATTCCAATGTGTAGATGTTAATGGCGCGAAATCTTCTGGGCTACCTGTTCAGCTAGGAGTACCTCAAGGCTCGATACTGGGTCCATTTTTATTCTTGGTTTATATTAACGACCTACCATATCATTTAAAGGGTATTTGTGACGTTGTACTCTTTGCTGATGATACGTCTCTTGTTTTTAAAGTAGATAGAAATAGACAAGATTTTAACGATGTAAACAGCGCGCTATCAATGGTCACGGATTGGTTCACGTCAAATAACCTTGTTCTTAATGCCAATAAAACTAAATGTATTAAATTCGCTCTACCCAATGTTAGAAATCTTGGTCCCAACATTGTCCTTGGCAATGAGAAGCTTAAAACTGTAGACTCAGCAGTGTTCCTGGGTATAACAGTAGATTCAAAATTACAATGGGGTCCACACATATCAAGCCTAGCGGGAAGGCTAAGTTCGGCCGCATACGCCGTCAGAAAAGTTAGACAATACACTGACGTTGACACGGCACGATTGGTCTATTTTAGTTATTTCCATAGCGTCATGTCCTATGGTATTCTGCTGTGGGGCAAAGCCGCTGATATCCAGAATGTATTTGTTCTGCAGAAGCGAGCGGTTCGTGCAATTTACCAGCTAGGTGCCCGGGTTTCTCTGAGAGATTTTTTTAAAGAGATTGGTATTCTCACTGTGGCTTCTCAATTCATCTTGGCCAACATTTTATATATTAGGCAAAATATCCATCTATATAGTAAGAACAGTGATATTCACAACATCAACACTAGAAATAAGCATAAACTACGTGCTCCCTTCCACCGGCTTCATAAGGTTCATAATTCATTTGTAGGGCTTGGTATAACTTTTTATAACAAGCTACCTGCTTCTTTTCTAGATTTGCCATTTAATGCATTTAAAGCTAAAGTAAAATCTAACCTTTGTTTAAAAGCATACTATTCCATTAACGACTATTTAGATGATAAGCATAGTTGGTCACTGTGTTGAACTCAAGACGATTATTTTTATATTATTTTTTCTCCTTCATGTTTTTTCGCCAAATTAGCTTATTGATACGTTACATGTCTTCGTCATGTAATTTTATATTTTACTTTTTTTTGTTTATATACTTGTTTCATTTTGTGTGTTTTTACTTATTGGCATGTGGTTAACTAGTGACCTCGAGCATTGACTGAATATAATTAATTAATTATTTATATTTATCTTTTTATGCTTAGCTTATTTCTTTTGCACTATGGTCCTAGTTTATCACCTGTGACTTCTTCACTGCACGTGTAAGCGGGCACAGTCTAAATAATAAATTCACCAGTCTAAAGGACTGGTGAATTTATTATTTAGACTTGGGTATTTTTTGTTTATTTGTTTTTATATATAATTGGTGTTTGCTAGCTGACAAGTGACAATGAATGAATAATTTCTTATTTTTTTTATAATTTTTTGTCATAATATAAATTGTATAAAATCTGGTTCTTCTAACCTGACAGACAGATGTGTTGCTGGGGAGTTTGTTCCGCCACTTCTTCTTCCCAGCTAAAACACTAGGAAGTGGCGAAGGGCAGGGCGTTTTTGTGGGACTGTCTCTTGTAATGTGACGTTCAAAAAGTGCTGATTATCAGCCTAATTTGAATAAATGACTTTTGACTTTGAGCCGCTACTTCGGGCGAAGTATCCATAATTTCAAACCAGAAACGATTAAAAAATTGACAAAAGCAATTGAGGAACTTTTTCAACCCCTAGATACGAAAAAATCAATAATCAAAACTCATAATTTACAGTTTCTGTATTGTTCAGGTTTCCTAAACACAACAACAACTTCAGCTCTTCATTTGTTTTTCGAGATTACCAATTTAAATTTAGAACCAATTGCATTTCAACTAGGCGACAAATATGCCAGCTACAAAATTGCATAAAAACTTTTTGATCATTCATACAATTTTTTAAAGTTAGGGACGTTACTAAATCATTATGCTAGGTGGCTCGATTTAGGAGTCCGGGAGTGTATTTTAAGTAGGATTTACGCTACTGGCTGACTAAATTGAAAAGTTGTCGATTCTTTTATTTATTATTGTAGTTATTTTGTTTTAGGGTCCTCAAAATCTCAATATATAAAATTCTCGTGTCACAGTTTTCGTTCCCATACTCCTCCGAAACGGCTCGACCGATTCTTATGAAATTTTATATGCATATTCAGTAGGTCTGAGAATCGGCCAACATCTATTTTTCATACCCCTAAGTGAGCAGCGGGTGAAACCGCTGGGCACAGCTAGTATGATAAATAAAATATTGCAGCTAGTTCTAAAGATCTCATCAAGGTGCATGAAATTAGCCCAAACATAGCTGCTGTAAACTGTTGAGAACCTCTTGCAAATAACTTCCGTCACTGGACCCTATTATACTCAGACCGTAAGTAGGTTCGTACTGTTAGGGTAATGTTTTATTAAATACTAATATGTTATGTTGCGCAGGTGAGCCAGGAGCGGCGCGAGGTGCAGTACGAGCGCGTGTCGTTCGGCGACGTGACGCACGCGCCGCCCGCGCTGCACTTCCACACGCGCGCACGCGCAGGAGCGCCCCGGGTCAGTACTATATGTTGCGCAGGTGACCTATGTTTTGAAAAAATCACTCCTTATGCCTGAGACTCCGTTATGCTTTGGGCAGCAATTAATTCGACAGAGCTTACGGAGTTTGTTTTCATAGAATATGGAACATTGCATGTATATCCCGTACATATCGGAAGTCCTAATTCCACGTACACAACCTTCACGGACTTCTTTCGGAGAAGTTTTCATTTTATGGACGACAATGTTCGCGCTCACAGTTCTGACGACGTAGAATCCTACTTACCGACATGAAGATGGTAACCGTCGTTTAAATTGGCCAACTCCTTGCCACTATCCAATTGAACACGCCTGGGATGTTCTAAAGAGACGGGTAAGTGCAACCTGTTCACAAAACATCAATTAGTTTGCAGAAATGCTTTCCACGATAATGCAAAATGTTATTGAAATGATCGTGGAAAGCATGTCCAGAAGGATCCAAGATGTGATTTTGGCAAAACGAGGTCACGTGCGTTATCGTCTTTTAACATTTGTAACTTTATTTAATTAAAAAACTGGCTAAATGCGTGTCGGAGTCGCGCACCGACATACATCTTCTGACTGCGTAGACTTAGAGTTGAGGTTTTTTCACAACTCCTAGGGACCACAGACATGAATATTTATGTATGGTTTTAATCTCAAGCTGACAGCTCCACATACACCCGAGGTAAAGGGACTTGACAAATAGTGAGACGGACAACGATGTGATCCTATAACGGTTCTGTGTTACCTTTTGATATACGGAAGCCTAAAGACTAAAATCTTCTTGTCATTATTGTTGATAACTTCTTATTGTTCAGACGCCTGCACATCAAGCTACTACAATCTGTCAGATTTCTTTGATAGATTTTCGACTTTATTTCTAAAGTAATAGGTTCAAGGTTCATCGGGAAAAATTTACAGTTTCGGGTAGCTTGACCTGCTGGCGTCTGTACATCGTTTTTATGGAATTCATCGAAAATTATTTAAAATTGCCGGAATTGACTTCATGCATATTAACTTACACGGTATGCAAACTACGTCAAACAATAAAATTTGATTACTTTTAATTGACCTTAGAACGTGAATTTCCTTAGGTGTCTGTTTGTTTTTGCAAAGCAGTGTATCCTTACTAATATTATAAAAGCGAAAGTGAGTTTGTTTGTTTGTTACCTCTTCACGCTTTAATGGCTAAACCGATTTTGATGAATTTTGGTACAGAGATAGGTGGGAACCAGGAGACGGACATAGGCTATTTTTTTAAAAAAAAGAGTGGGATATGAGGGAGAAAGAGGGAAGAAACGGGAAAACTTAGCGTTGCTTTTACAAATCAATAAGGCGCTACCGAATTTAACGCGAGCGAAGCCGCGGGCAAAAGCTAGTATTAATATACATAAGCCTACAAAGTTGTGTTAATGGCAAAGATTTTGATGGTTTATATCTCGCAAATGACTAAAACTTTTAATGCGTTTAATGCGTTTCCGCTATTTTGAACATAAAATAAAATGGCAAAAGTTAGGCAGGCTAACTACTTCAAAGCTCTTAGCATTTAAAAGTGCGTTGAAGTTTTTTTTTCGTTTGTGTTACGCAATCTTGTGGGTGGGAGTCCGACTCGTATTTGTTCGGTATAAATAGATACGTATGTTGTGTTCTAGCCGGGGAAGCGAGACCTGCTGCTCAATAGGCTGTTGGCGGGCGGCAACAGCAGCAGCAGCAGCAGCAGCAACCCCGCCGAGCTACAGAGGCGCGAGCGCGCGCGCCTGGCCGCTGTCGCCGCCTACCGCGCGCTCAAGGCATCCAATATCAAAAACAAATAAACAATCTGTTTACATTTTGGATTACTTTTTATTTGACGATTTGATTTGATTTGAGCTGGACGAAATCAGAAAATCTTCAGAACTAGCCGCCGCGGGAGACGATCCGGGCGTCATCTCGTGGCCACCGAAAGCGCGGGTTTGTAGACAGTGAGCAATGGGTTGCACACCGTCCGTCCCTCTAGTGCTGACAGGCCGGGGAGACGGTACGCGACTCAAAATCAAAAGTCATTTATTCAAATTAGGCTGATAATCAGCACTTTTTAAACGTCACATTACAAGAGACAGTCCCACAAAAACGCCCTGCCCTTCGCCACTTCCTAGTGTTTTAGCTGGGAAGAAGAAGTGGCGGAACAAACTCCCCAGCAACACATCTGTCTGTCAGGTTAGAAGAACCGGATTTTATACAATACCGTTTATCACAAGGTACATTCAAGAAATAATTCATTCATTGTCACATGTCAGCTAGCAAACACCAATTATGTATGTAAAAATATACCCAAGCATAAATAATTCGTCCAGTCAAAGTCTAACGGGTGTGTTCACTTACACGTGTTGCTCGCGCGGCCCAAAGAGGAGTCAGCGAAGCAGATGAGGTTGCTGGGACCACTGCCTGCCGGGGTGAAGGGATGTTCGAAAGAGAAACCGCGGCCCCAGCACACAAAGGCTAAACTAATTAACCTTTTCGACACCCATCTATATAATACGCGATGTGTCCTCCAGCGCCACGCTACAAATGTAAAACGTATCTATAGTAAAACGTAGGGATGGGATTAATGTAACAGGGCAATTTTCCATAAAAACAAAATAAAAGGTCTTGTAAAAGTCGTAAATTTATTTAATACTATTATTACTTCTAATCAAGCATATGGCCACACTCAGAAATACTGTTCCAAAGAACCCCGGTGTGTGAAGTGTACAGGCAAGCACCTAACCAGAGACTGCAATAAACCAGCAGAAGCAAAGCCAAAATGTGTTCACTGTGGTGAGCCCCACCCAGCTAACTATAGGGGATGCATAGTAGCTAAAGAGCTACAAAATATTAAAGATAAAAATACCAGAAAGAATGTGCCGATACCAAACTCTCAAGGTCCAAGTACAAACAAAGACAAAATACCTAGTGTCACCAAACTTGCTACTAAAAGTGTTTCGTACGCACAAATGACAAAAGGAGTCCAATCGTTGCCACAGTCACATATGAAACCAATGAGCCCTAACATGGATGAAAAGATTAACACAATCATAAATCTTTTAACTACGTTCGATGAAAGGCTGAAAAAACTTGAAAGTAGCACTAAAGCAGCTACCAAACAAAAAAGCAATATCCATGGCTAATTTATTAAAAATTATGGCATGGAATGCGAATGGACTGCTGAAACATCAGAACGAAGTTACGGCAGTCCTAAATATGGAAAGTATTGATGTGTGCCTTATATCAGAGTCACATTTCACTAAAGAATCTCATATTCAGATCAAAGGATATAACGTATACCATGCATTGCATCCCAATAACACACCAAGAGGTGGTAGTGCTGTCATTATAAAAGAGAATATTTTTCACTATGAAGAACTCAAATATGAAAAAGAAGAAATACAAGCAGTGGCTGTCTGTGTCAAAACGAAATACTGTCTTGTCACTATTTCAGCCATATACTGTCCACCTAGGTATTCACTAAAAGCAGATCAGTACATTAATTTTCTAAACCTTCTTGGAAACAGATTCATATTAGGAGGCGACTTTAATGCTAAAAATACATTTTGGGGATCTAGACTGACAACAACCAAAGGAAGAGAGCTACTGTGCGCAATTGAAGAAACACAATGCAAAACATTGTCAACAGGTAAGCCCACTTATTGGCCTACTGACACAAAAAAGATTCCCGATCTCATAGACTTTTTTATATATAAAAATATATCACCTAACCTTCTCCGCATTCAAGAAGGTTATGATATGAGCTCAGACCACTCACCTTTATTACTTACTCTAAGTGAGACTTTCTTGCTGAAAGAAACCTACCCGACATTGGTAAATAAGTACACTGATTGGGCAAGCTTTAAAATAGACTTGGACTCTGTAATAGATTTAAAAGTTCCACTAAAGAAACCAGAAGATCTGGATCGGGATATCAGTCATTTTATTACACAAATACAACAATGCGCCTGGAAAAACACGCCTACATTTAAGATCAAAAACAGACTTACATACTATCCAGCAGAAATCACAAAACTCATAAATGAAAAGAGGCGACAGAGACGAATATGGCAACAAACAAGATTTCCACAAGATAAAAGGATTCTGAACAACCTTACAAAACAGCTAAGTAGTGCAATTCAGAAATTCAAAAATGAATCAATGAGCAGTTATCTAAAACAACTAACTAGCTCACGCACGACAGATTACTCTCTGTGGAAAACTACAAAAAAATTAAAAAAGCCAATTATGCATATTCCCCCTATCAAGGATACTAACGGGCGGTGGGCAATAAGCAACGAGCAAAAAGCTATTAGGTTTGCACAACATCTGGAACTAATTTTTACGCCAAATAAAGAACACCAAGACAGCGCTTTGCTAGATGAAACATCAAATAATGATGAGCAAGAAATAAAATTGGTAACACCTAGAGAAGTATACAACGAAATCAAGCGTCTTCGACTAAAGAAATCACCTGGCTACGATCTTATTACCGGAGAAGTTCTTAAGAACCTCCCACGTAAAGCCATCGTAAAACTTACGACCCTTATCAATGCAACGTTCAGGCTTAAGTCTGTACCTGACCTGTGGAAAGTTGCCGAAGTTATAATGATACCAAAGCCTGGTAAACCACCTCACGAAACGACATCATATAGGCCGATCTCGCTACTACCGATCATGTCAAAATTATTTGAAAAGCTTCTCTTGAAGCGGCTAAAACCCATCATAGAAGAAAGAAACTTGATCCCTGACTACCAATTTGGATTTAGGGAAAAACATTCGACAATAGACCAAGTACACAGGATTACCAACATTATAGAAAAGGCTTTAGAGGAAAACAAAGTTTGCTCAACGGTCTTCCTCGATGTAGCGCAAGCATTTGATAAGGTATGGCACAAAGGCCTCATTAACAAACTAAGAAATATGCTCCCTAAACAGTTTGCTGACATCTTAGAGTCTTACCTATCACAGCGTATGTTTAGAGTAAGACAAGATGATGCACATTCGGAACTAAAACCGATAAAAGCTGGAGTACCGCAAGGAAGTGTCCTAGGTCCCGTCTTGTACTTATTGTACACTTGCGATATTCCTGAATTAGAGAACAATACCATTGCCACATTTGCAGACGACACAGCTATAATGGCCACAGGCGTCACTCAAGAAGAAGCAGTGAAAAAAGTTCAAACAGCCGTCAATATCATCTTTGACTGGACAAAAAAATGGCGTGTGAAGATTGTAGTCGATTGCGGAGTGTGAAAAATCTATTTCTTCGATTCGTGATAAGGCATCTGCGGCTTCGTTCTTATCACCGTGAACGTACTTGATGCTTGTGCAAAACTGACTTATGTAGTGTAGTTGGCGTTCTCTACGTGGTGTATCGCTGCTGCTCGGTGTTCTTGTTAGCGCGTAAGTTAGAGGTTTGTGTTTGGGACCTAACTAAGGATTAAAACTAGTGGACTGTATGTTTTAAATGTAATCCGAATAAGTAGGTACAATTTGATGGTGTTGAGTTGAATGGAGTGCGCGCGCGTTCCGCCGTCGGAGGTCGGTTGCGAAGTAAGCCGATGGCCCCGCGTCCCGCACGCCGCACTTGTCGCCGCCGCCGCCCGCCGCCTTCCGCTGTCTCCCGACAGCAGCCGAAGATTGCCGAGTGATCGAAGGCGCCCGAACATCCTCCCCGGGCTGAAGGATTCAAGTGAGAGGAAGTGGGCAGACGTTGTTGTAAGCCCGCACCACCGTTCCTTTCTTCGTCTTCAACTCCACTACCCTTGTGGCCCCGTCGCAGCCAGGAAAAATCTTCATGACACGGCCCAGTGGCCACACCAAGGGCGGTTGGCCTTTCTCTTTGATGAGAACCAGTGCTCCCACTGCAAGTTGCCCTGTAGAAGCTGTCCATTTCGTTTTTTGCTGGAGCAGAGAAACATATTCTAATTGAAAGCGGTTCCAGAAATGTTGTTTGATTTGCTCCACTCTTTGGTAGCGCTCCAGTCGCCCGATGTTGAGATCAGTGACCTGTGGATGCGGAATAGATATGAGTGGTCAGGACAAGATGCTTTCGGGTTTACCACGACGAGCCACGAAACGGTTTAAAGCAGCTATGTAGGCTTCTTTCGTAAGATCTGTAACAAGCTCGATGTGAACAGCCTTAACGGCAAGGCAAACAAAAATACAAAGGTAGGCCTTTATAAGCCTACATCCTCGCCCTTTGCGATCAGCTATCAGCACTGGCCCAGCATAATCCACACTACAATTAAAAAATGTGTGTTCTAAATGTGTACTTGAAGAGGGCAACTGACCCATTGTAGGTTGTACAGTTTGACCCTTGTGTTTAGAACATTTGATGCATTTTTTGACTACACATTTGGAAAGGTTTCTACCACCTAGAGGCCAATACATTTGACGTACATTTGCCAAGAGCAACTGAGGGCCAGCATGTAAGTAGTCGAGATGATATTTATGAAATATTATTTTTGTTAAATGGTGTTTTCCACATAATAATATTGGGTGCTTGACATTATAATCGTACGGTGAGTTGTCAAGTCTCCCTCCTACGCGTATGAGACCATTTGAATCTAAAAAAGGACTTAAAGAAATGAGCCTGTTTTTTTTCGGTAAAGACTTTGCTGATTGTAGTAAATTATATTCACCAAGAAACATATCTATTTGAGCGTGACGTAAAATAAAATTTGTGGAATTTGCAAGTTCTTCACAGGAAAGAGAACCAGAGACTTTGGTTTGTTTATATTTTAAATTGTAAATGAATCTTAGTATATAAGCCACGACTCTCTGTAAGTGGTTAAAATTAGAATATTTGAGAATGAGTGATTTAATGAATGAATGATTATTATTATGATGCGACATATGATTTGAGATCAAATTATTATGTGATTGATGATGGGATGAGTGATCAGTGAAGTGTGATGATACAACTTCAGATAGATCTTGTTTTATGTTTTCATTGGGCATTTTTGGCCAATAAGTTTCATCGTTTAACAAAAACTGAGGACCTGACCACCATAAGGAGGACTCGCTGATAAGGTCAGCCTTCAGCCCGCGAGAAACCAGATCCGCTGGATTTTCCTTTGACGGCACGTAGTTCCACGTCTGCCCTATGGTGCATTCCTGTATTTCATGAATACGATTACGGACAAAAGGTTTTAATAAATTAGGTGTCATGGCGAGCCAATTTAACACTATCGTCGAATCACACCAAAAGTAGCATTTACTGACGGGTTTGGTAAAGGAATTACGTACATTAACACACAGTCTTGCTCCTAATAAAGCCCCACACAATTCAAGTCTAGGGATGGTTGTTGGCTTGACTGGTGCAACACGATTTTTAGAAGCCAACAGTTGTACTTTTACCAACCCATCCTTAGTAGTAGATTTCAAATAAATACATGCACCGTAGGCCTTTTCGGATGCATCTGTGAACACATGTATTTCATTTATCGTTGAATTGCTACATGAAATCCACCGGGGTATTTTAAGTGTATTTAAACATAGTAGACCAGGGGTCGGCAACCCGCGGCCGTCCGGACGTCTTCGTTGCGGCCCGTGAATGTTTTGTAAATAAGTTATAATTATTATCAAAATCAACGCATTAAGTAAGCGCGCCATTTAACCCCTCTGCTCGGCAACACTTTGAAATGTGTCATACTAGCTGATATTCTCAAAACTCCCTCTATGAATCCAATGATCTTGTTAAATGCTATCTGATTTTGACAAGTTGAAAAAGTTTGCTAAGCAGTTCACTACAATTTTTCAATTGTTCATTATAGAAAAATAAATATGCTTCTCGTCTTACAGATAAGCATTTAAGCACTATTCTACAGCCAAAAATACCAACCCGGGCGGGACCCAATGGCTTACATGGCAAAGCATGGGTCCTGGCCTTGAAGGCTCTCGAGCCCCGACTACTAGGGCTCCGAAGATGCTTGCATGCTTGGAGAGGGGCCAGTTCCCACTTCGTTGGAAAACCGGGAAGCTGGTCCTCATACAGAAACCGGGGCGCACTGCGGACTCTCCGTGCGCATTCCGGCCCATCGTGCTGCTCGACGAGGTGGGCAAGCTCTTTGAAAGAGTAATTGCAAACCACCTCGTCGGGCACCTTGTGGGGACGGGTCTGGATCTTGCGGAGCACCAGTATGGAGTCCGCGGGGGGCGCTCGACGTTGGACACCATCATGCGCGTGAGAGCCCTCACGACGGGGGCTGCAGTGTCCAGGGGTGGGGTCGTCGTGGCAGTGTCTCTCGACAATGCCAACGCGTTCAACACTATGCTTTGGGGCTGCATCAGGGAGGACTCGGGTACCACCGGATACCGACCTACCTTCGTCGTGTGGTAGAGGCATATCTGACGGACAGGCCGTCATCTACCCCGGTCGCTCTGGAGAGTGGAACCAGCGAGACATGTCGTGCGGTGTCCCACAGGGATCGGCCTTGGGGCCGCTCCTCCTCTCCTCCTCATCGGTTACGACTGGGTGCTGCGCGCCTACCTCCTTAGCGGCCTCAGAGGATCCGGATACTGGGCCTTGAGGTGGCATTGCACAAATCCGAGGACATGGTCTTTCATGGCCGCGGGAATACGCCACCGTCGAGATCCCAGCTGATGGTATGAGGGGTTCGCATCGGTGTCGGGTCGACGATGAAGTACCTGGGAATCGTCCTCGACAGCCGGTGGAATTTCGTGGAGCACTTCCGACGTTTGGCTCCCAAACTCGAGCGGGCGGGGGCTGCTTTCAAGCGTCTCCTGCCCAATCTGAGGGGGCCAAACGCCTCCTGCCGTAGGCTCTATGCCGGAGTCGTGCGTTCCATGGCCCTTTACGGGGCTCCGGTATGGGCGCGTTCTTTAGGGTGGCGCGCCGCCCACTACCTGAACGCGCCCCAAAAGGTGGTAGCCATACGGCTGATCCGGGGCTACCGCACGATCTCCGGCGAGGCAGCGAGATCGTGCCAGGTTTGCCACCGTGGGATCTGGAGGCGATAGGCCTCGCACGCCTGTATGAGTGGCGCGCGGAGGCACTACACCGGGGGGAAACTCCGCTACCGCGGCTAATTGCCGCTCAGCGGACAGACCTCCGGTGCGACCTCATGGTGGCATGGAGAGAGTGACTGTCGCAAGCCCGTGCAGGGCACGCCACAATAGTGGCGGTAAGTCCCCTTGAGGAGTGGCTGGAGAGGCGTCATGACGTCCTCACGTACCGCCTGACGCAGGTCCTCACCGGACACGGAAGTTTCGAGAGGTTCCTGCACATAATCGGGCGGGAGGAAACGCCTGGGTGTCACCATTGTGACGGTCGCCCAGAGGACACGGTGGAGCACACAGTGGCGGTGCCCAGCTTAGGCGGAGCACTGCCGTGCCCTCGTAGAGGCGATCGGCGATCTCTCGCGTCCGGCCCTGGTTCAGTCCATGGTCCGGAGCGAGAGGGAATGGGAAGCGGTCACCTCCTTCGACGCCCCGGGCGCCGGGCGCCGCGAGACGACTCCCGGCCACCGTACATGCGGGCCTGTGGATGGTGCAATGGCACGAGCAATGGGTAGCTCTCTGTCCGTCCGTCTATTGACGACAGGCCGTGTCGACGGCGCGTTATTTTCCACGCACGCGTCTCAAAGAGATGTCAGCAAAGTAGATGGATCTGCCAGGGCCACCGCCTGCCGGGGTTGCGGGTTGTTCGAAAGAGATACCGCGGCCCCGGAACATAAAAGGCAATAGAAGGAACATGGGTGGGTTTTAGTCAGTACAAGCCTGACACTCCCCCCAGCTCTACCCAGGGGGAAGTTATTTGATGATTTCTCATCTGCAAAAAAAAGAGCTATTCTACGATTTGCCACGACAAATATGACTATCATACAAGAAATACCTCCGCCGCCCTACCGCCTTTCAAATGCAACCTCAGACATCACACTAAAATCGGTTTTTTTATGATATACTAGCTTTTGCCCGCGGCTTCGCTCGCGTTAAATTCGAGGTAACACAGTTCCCCTTGCGCCTTATTGATTTGTAATAGCAACGCTAAGTTTTCCTTTTTCTTCCCTCTTTCTCCCTCACATCCCAGTTTTTTAAAATAAATTTTAGCCTATGTCCGTCTCCTGGTTCCCAACTATCTCTGTACCAAAATTCATCAAAATCGGTGTAGCCATTAAAGCGTGAAGAGGTAACAAACAAACAAACAAACAAACAAACAAACAAACTCACTTTCGCTTTTATAATATTAGTAAGGATGACCAATTATTATGAGCAGGTATATTGGGCTTCTTGAGTTTTTGCGAGTAAAATGACTGCGGCCCGCCTTTAGTTTAATTTGTCACCTTGTGGCCCTTGCTTGCCAAGAGGTTGCCGACCGCTGTAGTAGACTATTCACGAACGTTAACCAGGAGGTTTGTATATTTTCTGGTACTTGCTCGTCCCAGTCACATTTAGCCAACCATAGACCTTGGATGATAATTTTAGACTCGATTATGCAAGGACCTACTAGACCTAATGGGTCAAATATTTGACTAATCACAGATAAAATGTGTCGCTTTGTGATTGGTTTGCTGGTGTCGATCGATATTGAAAACTCGAGAAAATCAGATTTGCATAGCCAATATAATCTTAATGTTTTTGAAGACACGTTTCTATCCTCAGATAAGTTCAACCTATCAGACTGCCCTGAGACACCGGCTATGTCTGTTACAATCTCTAAACTATTAGATTGCCACTTTCTCAAGTTAAAGTTAGCCGACGCTAAAATGGATGCAACTTCTTTAGCCATCTGGACCACTTCGGAAACCGAGTCCCCACCACTTAGATAATCGTCGACGTAAAAATCTCGTTCAATGGACGATTTTACAATATCATTAGAGGCGGTTGTTGCTAGACTGACTAAACTCTTAGTAGCTAAATAAGGGGCAGAAGCTGTACCGTAAGTAACAGTGTTGAGACTGTACGTTTGAAGTGGTAGCTTAGGGTCAGCCCGAAAGATTATTTGTTGTAAAGAACGTTGTGATGGTGTTACTAGAATGGCTCTATACATCTTTTCTATGTCACCGGAAATAACAAACTTGTGCTGACGAAACCGGAGCAATATAGAAAGAAGATCGTCTTGGACAGTGGGCCCCACCATTTGGATGTCATTGAACGACACTCCAGAAGTAGTCGCTGCTGATGCATCGAAAACTACCCTGAGCTTAGTTGTGCTGCTGCATTCTCGGATGACTCCATGATGTGGCAAGAAATATTCATTTTTGTTACCTGAATGAGGTTTACTTGTTGAGTCGTTCACAGTCATGTGCCCTAAGCTCACGTACTCCTCGATGAATGCAACATATCGTTCCTTGAAAGCCGGATCACGCTGGAAACGACGTTCCAGAGATAAAAATCGACGTTTAGCCATTTCATAAGACTCACCTAACTCACTGGGATCATTTTTAAGAGGCATTGTAACTACAAAATGCCCGTTTTGATCCCGGACAGTGTTAACACGAAAATTGTCTTCGCAAGCTCGTTCTTCCTGTGACAAGCAATGCTCAGAAGACACGGAATCGAGCTCCCAAAACTTATTTAGGTTGTTATTTAAGTCGTTCATGGTAATATTACAAAAATGTGAATAAACTTTTTTGGATGGATGTTTTTTAAGAGCAACAGAGCCTGAAACTATCCACCCGAGCTTTGTTTCGTGTAGCTTGGGCTGATTGTTGCCTAAATTAATAGATGAACTGCCTAAAATATCCCAAAACGTTTCAGCGCCGACTAGTATGTCAATCTCTGATGGAACGTTGAATGATGGATCGGCCAGATTTATATGTAATGGTATAGGAATTCTACTTATATCGACTGATGTAGACGGCAGCAATTTGGTAATTGTAGGTAATATAAAGCAATTTACGCCTGTCTTATAGCTGCTGCTGCACGATTCCATGGTTAGGTTGCAAGACCGTGTGCTTAATGTAGTATGACTATTTATACCTGTTACCGTGGAACTCGTACTACGTTGAGGAAGTCCAAGCTTATCACATAGTTTCTGCGTAATAAAATTAGCTGTGCTACCGTTATCGAGCAGGACCCTGGCGACGCTCTTGATACCTCGGTGGTTCACCACCCTCACTAACGCTGTGGACAGAAATGTATGAGATGTAGTATGTTGCGACTGAGCGTCGCTCGACAAGGAGATATTTTCAGGGGTGCCGTTATATGTAAGGGTACCTTCAGAAACAGTGGGCAATGCTACACTATTGGGCATAGGATCTTGATAATGAGTAGCCGACTCCACGTGTAAAAGGGTATTATGTCTACCCTTACAATATTTACAACGAGCTAATCTGCAACGATTTGTTAAATGACCACTACGTAAACAGTTAAAACAAACTTTAAATTCTTTAACCTTTAATATACGTTGTTCCACATTTAATTTTCGAAACTCTTCACAAGTGTACAATAGATGATTTTGACTACATAAGGGACATTTTGTTGTATATTTTTTAATGGAATTGTTGGCTGGATTAGTTGCTATTATTAATGATTTATGTTTATTTTCTATTTGATTGTTTTTAGTGTTAGCATTATTATCTATATTAAATGTGTTTTTGTTGTGTTCTAATGTCTCTAATAAATCGGCTTTTCTACTGATAAAGGAACAAAATTGAGAATCTGTTGGTTTAGTTGGTATGGTATTACGATGAGCTTCCCATTCTCTGCTGGTGATAGGATCTAGTTTAATTGCCATCATATAAATAATCAGCGTGTCCCAACTGTCCGTGGGCTCGTTCATTGTGTTAAGCGCTCGTATATTTTTATTAATTACATCATTTAAACGACGCAACGAACTGGATGATTCTTGCGGTATATAGTCTACATTGAACAAGGACTTAACATGGGTATCTACTATAAGCCTATTATTGTCAAAGCGATCGCATAGTAATTTCCACGCCATTTGATAATTATCACCTTTAAAATCAATATTCTTTATTATTTCTAAAGCATCGCCTTGAAGCGACGCACGGAGGTAGTGGAACTTACTAATGGCATCGATACAACTACTATGATGTATTAGTGATAAATATGTATCTCTATATTCAAGCCAGTGCTGATAACTACCATCAAAGTTAGGCAAATCAATTTTAGGTAGGCGTATAAAGTTACGTTGTTGGAACGATTCACCTGAGTATTTGTTCACTGAGCCTGTTACAGACCCGCCATCACCACTCTCGCTACTGGCAAGCAGGCCGTGCGCCTGCGCTGCGAGTGCGTGGTAACGGTCTTCGAACTTTGCTCGTTCTGCATACGCCTCATCAGGATCATCCGAAAGCACCTCGATTTCAACCTGCAAACGATCGAATTCATCGTATGTAGCCTCAAATTTATTAGAACGGCTTTCCAGCTCTAAGCGTTGAACGCTAGAAATACTTTTGCAACTAAGAAGTACATTCATATAATTGGTAAAATTTGTTAACTTTGCCTTAATAGCACTTCGCTTTCTCAATAACACGTCTAAAGACGCCATACTCTAATTTAGTAAGATAATTAATAGGTATAGATATAAAATTAACACTGCCTAAACATCAAGTGTAGCAAAGTTCCGTAAAGAAATTGGCAGTTAAGTTTGAACACAGCGCAATGCAATTTAGTGAGCGCGAATAGCCGTTGATGAACGTCACCGAAGCCAGCGACATAGTATAAAGAGGGGAAGTACGATAACTTCATACAAACGCGTAGCGCGCGGCTTGTATGTGTGCGCCGTAGTATCTATGCGTCGCCGCACGCACACTAAACAAAATCTCGGCTCCTTTCGCGCTGCGCCAGTCGGGGCTAACACTGCACGAGGTTCGCGCGTCACGGCTTTTCGGCACCGCTAAACGAATAAAAAATGTCTGATAACCGCGGGAGAAAGTATTGCTGTGTGTTTGGGTGTCTTAATAATTCATCAATTCCAGAATTGTCTCAGTTCAAATTACCTATTGAACAGGAAAGGTAAGCTACTCACTTATTCTAGCATAATTCAATTTTTTACTTCATAATGAGATACCTACCTACCTACTGACTTCTTTTTGTTGTATTAGCATATTAGTTTTCTATCACACAGAGGAAGTAGAATAGAATAGAATAGAATATACTTTATTGCACACCAAAATCTACGAAACAAAACTGTTTTACAAAAAGATGTTAAATCTATGGTTACAATGGCGGTCTTATCGCTAAGAAGTACCGCGAGTTATCGCGAAGTAGGTAGGTAGGTAGGTCTACTTTCCCACTATACTTTTGATCTGTCAACTGATTTACCGCTATTGCTTTGTTTACGTTTAGTTGTGCCGATTTCTCAGTATTGTAGGTATATTAACTAAGTACCTAACTACCCACAGTTATGAAATCGTAATTAAAAATAAATTATTGACTAATTTTAAATTATATGTATATACAACATTATTTTTAGTATATGCGAAACCTGAATATAGTTTGTTCAGAATAAGTAACTGAATCGATTCCAATAGTCTTTACACCATGTTATATTTTGTCCCAAAAATATTAATAAAAGGTTACGAGTTGGACACTTAGTAGGCATACGAAATCATACGGCGCGCAACAAGGTCACGGCAGGTCAAAGCGACAGTACCTACGTGCGGCGTAGTTTGTGCCGCTCCGTGGCCGTGTTTTTGTACGGACAGCCAGGTTAAATAACAAGCTTATAACTTAAAAGCTTATAACTTAAAAGTGACAACCCTATGACAGTAGGCAATTATATCGCGAATTGGGCCGGAGATAACCTACTTCCCCTCTATTTACTTTGCCAGCGAGCTACACGGGTCAATGACCGGTCGGCTGTTAAAATGCGTTACAGGTACGCACACAGCTGATCACATGCAGCCTGCCAGCCTGCTGGCGATTAAGCAGTGCACAAGCGTAAGCAGTGAGAATGAGTAAAAAGAGATAGCTATAATTTCGACACGTATTGACTCAAATATGAACGTGAAAACGGAACAAAATTTGAATTTAATGGAACAAAACACTTAAAAAAATGGTTTGAAAAGGATATTGAAGGAAGAATTGGAACGAACTCACCCAATACCGAATCCTTATACACAAGAAACCTGCTCAAAATTCCATCCAAGCGATGACTCAGCGAATCGTCTAATCCAGTCGATGAAATAAGCGCCGACGTTATCAAGACTTGATGAAATGTGCTGTATTTCTTGTTCTTGTTCCACTTGCGCTTCAATCGACTTCGCAGAAAAAAACGTTGCTCCAGTGACGCAGTGAATTCACGTCGCTAGAAGTCCAAAGTTCACCAACATCGGAGTCGTAACGCCAGTAGCCGACGATATTGGTTCCACCAAAACGTGACTATTAAGAGGCTCGAAGGACCATGTTTGGGACCTAACTAAGGATTAAAACTAGTGGACTGTATGTTTTAAATGTAATCCGAATAAGTAGGTACAATTTGATGGTGTTGAGTTGAATGGAGTGCGCGCGCGTTCCGCCGTCGGAGGTCGGTTGCGAAGTAAGCCGATGGCCCCGCGTCCCGCACGCCGCACTTGTCGCCGCCGCCGCCCGCCGCCTTCCGCTGTCTCCCGACAGCAGCCGAAGATTGCTAGTCTTCGCAGATGTTGGACAGCGGTGTACATAGCTAATAGTTCGCGATCGTACACGCTGTAGCGACGCTGCGTCTCACTCATAGTTTTCGAGTAGAATGCCAGTGGCTTCCACTCGTTGTCGACCTTTTGTTGCAGAACGGCGCAGATGCTAGTGTTCGATGCGTCGGTAAATAAACATAGCGGCGCGTTAGGAATCGGGTGCGTCAGAGTTGTGGCCTCGAGTATGCTTTGTCGGCATTTCTCAAAGGCTTGTTCTGCGTTTTGTGACCATTCGATCGGAGTCTTGTCGTTTTTCTTGGTGTTATGTAGGTACTTATTGAGTTCATGTTGATATTCGGTTTGGTGTGATAAACAACTGCGATAAAAGTTGATCATTTCTAAAAATCTTCTTAGTTCTTGTACTGTCTGAGGTTTTGGATAATTTACTATGGCTTGAATTCTTTCTTGCGTGGGGTTGATTCCTTCTGCCGAGACTTCGTATCCGAGGAATTCTATTTTTTTTCTTGTCGAACTCGCACTTATCGATGTTTAGACTGACGCCGTAGGTATCTAGGCGTTCGAGTACTAATTGTAGGTGGTGGCGATGTTCTTCTTCGTTTCTCGAGTGTACAAGCAGATCGTCGACGAAACAGAACACGATGTCATCAAGGCCTCTCAAGACCTCGTGCATGAAACGTTGGAACGTTTGGCCGGAGTTTCTTAAACCAAACGTCATGCAGTTAAATTCAAAGAGACCGAAGGGTGTAATGATTGCAGTTTTCTGAGCGTCTTCTTTTGAGATCGGAATCCAAAAATATGCCATTTTTAAATCCAGTTTTGAAAATATTTTCTTGCCGTGCAGTTGGTAGGTAAAATCTTGAATTCTCGGTATGGGGTATCGGTCAGGAATGGTGACGGCGTTGAGTCTTCGATAGTCGCCACAAACTCGTAGCGAACCATCCTTCTTTTTCACGACGTGAAGTGGACTCGCCCACGGACTTTTTGAGGGCTTACATATTCCCATCTCGATCATACGTTCAAACTCTAGTTTCGCCGCTTTATATTTGTCGGGCGGTAGAGGGCGCGACCGAGAGTAGATTGGCGGTCCGGTTGTTTCAATGTGGTGTGTGACGTCATGTTTGGCTGGAGTCTTGAGTGACATAGGTCGTAGTACGTCTGGATATTTCTTCAGCAGGTCGTGATGAGTGTGGTCACTGTTGATCATCTAGATGGATTCTTCGCAGCTATTTGTTTTGATGGCGTTCACGCTAAGCTCGGTCACACGGTCGATGAGTTTTCTTTGGTGTAGGTCGACTAGTAATTTATGGTGTACTAGGAAGTCTGCGCCCAGTATAGAAGTCTTCACGTTGACGACGACGAAAGTCCACTTAAAGCTTCTTCGTAAGCCTAGGGTGCGCTCTCCGTAGGTACGAATCTTTGTGCCGTTGGCGGCGAATAGCTTGTAGGTAGTTTCTGCGGGCTTGGTATACTTTGTGTTTCGAGCTGCTACCTAATACTGATATGTCGGCTCCAGTGTCGACAAGGAATTTTTCTCTGCTTTCGACGTCGGTCACACATAGGCGGCGGCTTGGTTGGTATACATCGACACCCGCCACGGTCGATGTATGTTCTAGTTTTCCTTCTTGATTTTGGCACATGGCGATTCACATTTTTGAGCTTCATCGCCGAATCGGTGGTGGTAATAACACAGCCATTCGGCATCACCCGGCTTGCACGGCGCGCGTGAATTTTGGCGCGAACGCGAAACGCTGCGGTACCGCGACGATGACGGGTAGCGGGAACGGGAGTGCGGGCGGCGGGGGTACGCCGCGCGCTGCTGTTGGCTTGAACGTAACTCGGCGATTTCCAGGAATAGTTTCTCTATTTGTTTTGATAGTATGTTGATTTGTAGGTTTGTTTTTGAGTTGGGTTCACTAATTCACTTGCTGTGCTTGTTGACGGGGAATTTGCGGAGACTGCGGCGATTGTTGTCGGTTCGAAATGCTCGGTCATTTTGTCGGCCATCGCAGCTAATATTTCGAGCGACGATTCTGTGTTGATGGAGATCACGGCGCGAACTTGTGTGGGCAGCTGGTTGAGCCACATGACTTTTAGCGCCTCGTCGGACAGCAACTTGCCACTGAGGTCACGCATTTTACGCAGCAGCTGACTCGGCTTTTGTTCACCGAGTTCGAGTCCGCTGAGTAGCTTCTGCAGCTGGCGATGGTCTGAATCTTGATACGTCGAAATCAGCCTGTCTTTGAGTGCGCTGTACTTGCCGGTGACCGGTGGTTCGAGAATGATGTCGGCGATTTGTTCGAGATCGCTGCAGCCGAGTAACGGGACGACGAGGTTGAATTTCTGTTCTTCTCCGATTCTGCTGGCGGCGATAGCTGCTTCGAATTGTGCGAACCACAGGCGGGGATTTTGGCGCCAAAATGGTGGTAGTCTGGCGGGAAGAGATATCGTTGCTACGTCGTTCCTCACTGTTGTGCCGTCCAGCGCTTCGCTGAATTCTTCTGGATGCTTCGACATGGTGGTTCTTTTTTATTCTTCGTAATTTGCGGGATCTTGAAATTCTTTATATTTTGCTGTTTTTTCTTGTGGATTCTTGATATTCTGCATGTTCTTCTTGCGGGGTCACCAATTTAGGAGTGAGGGAGTCGAGAGTAAATGAGACACTTGTTACTCGTTCCGATGTCTATCTGTATGTGCGTTTACTGATTTAATTTGGCCTGTTTATATTTACAATTATCATAGTGGAAGTAGCGGATAGTTTAAGTTTACATATTTACAAGTTTACACCGTCGATAGAGGGCGCGCTCGCGACGTCGCGGGTCGCGGGGCGCGCGGGGCGAGGAGCGGGCGATACGCGATCGCGGTGTAGTGTGGCGCGCTTATAAAATCGGGTGCCCCCCGCGCGACGGTCCTTTTCTGCTGCGGGCCGTCGTCGTGTCAACATCGCTGCGTGTGTGAAGAACTCTGCATCCGAAGTCTGAACTCCTGCCTCGTCGGATCTTCACTTCTGCTGCATTGAAGATCTCAAGCACGGCGACGGCCCAAACAATCCAACCGCTCTTTTCGGAGCGAACTGGCGCGCGCGGTGTTGAATCGTAGCCATATACACGCCGCGCTAACGCTATCTTATTTCTTATCAGTCGTCATAACGTGCGCCTTTTTCAAGGCGGATTGATTCACTGTTTCTTAAAGGAAATGTCAAAAACGTATGGTAAGTAATGGTTGTTTCGGAGGTACGGTATGGTAATGTGGTTTCATGGTAATGGTATTGGTACTGGTGATGGTGGTTGCTGGGTATGTCACTACATATTCATATTCATAACCACTACTAAATTCACTTTCGAAATTGACGTCCATTTCTTTTTTTTTTAATTTTGTGATGTGTAAATGCGATTATTTCAATCGATTATTTTCTTGTAAATCTATCAACTTGAATAATTAAATTAAGGAATATTAGAAATTGGTAGATGAAAATAAAAATAATTTTGTAATACGTGAAAATACTATAAATATTGATTATAATATTTTTACGCCACAAAAACCAACTCAACAAAAAACTGTACAAGCTGATCTATGGCTAAAAAAAAGAGAGAGAGACATCAAGAAAACTCCAGGTTCAAAATGGGTCCATTTGAACCTGGAGTTTTCTTGATGTCGTGTACCGGAGATTTTTTTGGGGTGGGACTGGGAAATCATCAAATAACTTCCCCCGCAACCGGGCCGCGGTATCTCTTTTGAACAACCCGCAACCCCGGTAGGGTCCTGCCGTAAAGGGCAATAGAAGGAACATGGGTAAGTTTTAGCCAGTACAAGTCTGACACTCCCCCCCGCTCCGCCCAGAGCGGGGGAAGCGAGGCGCCACGGCATCCTCACCTACCACCTGACGCAGGTCCTCACCGGGCACGAAAGTTTCGGGAGGTTCCTGCACATCATCGGGCAGGGGCACCAATGTACCGCTGTATCCGGGAGGAGATGGTGATGTTTGAAGGAGAGAACCTCAAACCAAGCCAGCCACCGCGGGAGACGCTACAGGCGTCGGGCACCGCGAGACGTCACCTGGCCACCGTAGACGTGGGTCTGTGGACGGTAAGCAATGGGTAGCTCACCGTCCATCCGTCTGGTGACGACAGGCCCAGGCGATGGCACGTTCGTGTTCCACGCGCGTCTCAAGAAGATGTCAGCAAAGCAAAAAGGTTTTTGTTAAAAAATTGACACATCCGCGCAGCGGATTTTTCCAGCGGATATTTGATAATTTCCCATCCAAGTGGCGCAAGACCGATTTATATGGCGGAACTTAAAGGAGGCCTACACAAAATCTGTTGAGAAAAAGAGAGATACACTATTTAAAAATACTTTATTAGGGTTCCGTGTCTCATAGTAAATAACAGAACCCAAATATTCAAATCTGTGGTCCCTTACAGCTAATATCACAATAAACTTTGCAATGTTAAATGTAAAACCTCCTTAATGCGTAAAAGCTTCTTTGGCAACGCTCCAAAAATTATAATAAAATATCAAATGCCATTAAAAACATGCCAATGGTTAAGTTCAAAAAGGCACTTGGTAAGTTGCTTATTGACAAATGTTACTCTTACTACAAATTGGATGAATTTTTTAATGATGACTCAATATAAACAAAAAAAAATGACTTATTATTACTGTTTATTAATTATGAATGTTTTGTATTATTTTAATTTAGAGACACATTGACATTTATATTTTGTATTCGTATTAATCCTATTGTTTTATTCTATTTTAATTTATTTAGTTAAATGTGGGACTTACTAATGCATTTTTATTTGTTTTATTAATGTTTGTATAATAGTTGTGTTATGGTGACCGCTTCCCATTCCCTCTCGCTCCGGACCATGGACTGAACCAGGGCCGGACGCTTCAGATCGCCGCCGCCGATCGCCTCTAGCTCGGGCACCGCGCTGGGCAGACCGCCACTGTGTGCTCCACCGTGTCCTCCGGGCGATCGTCACAATGGTGACACCCGGGCGTTTCCTCCCACCCGATTATGTGCAGGAACCTCCCGAAACTTCCATGTCCGGTGAGGACCTGCGTCAGGCGGTAGGTGAGGACGCCATGACGCCTCTCCAGCCACTCCTCAAAGAGGGGACTTACCGCCACTATTGTGGCGTGCCCTGCACGGGGTTGCGACAGTCGCTCTCTCCATGCCACCATGAGATCGCACCGGAGGTTTGCCTGCCGAGCGGCAATTTGCCGCGGCAGCGGGTTTTCCCCCCGGTACCTATCTATAACTTATAGAAAAAGGGTCAATATGACTTACTTTTAAAGTGCCAGTACCATGCGACTTACGCCGATATGATGCAACTAGACTCCAATACAGTTTGTACTACAAAATAAAGTGTATGACCATTTAGTTTGGAGTGTGTCATGGTATAACTTCTTGTACTGTACTTACTTACCCGAAAAAAAATAGAAATCTTATCTACAAATCTGTCAAGTGGTCAGAACTGCTGGACTTTACATCTGTTGAGAGATAGATGAGCACAGATCAGATCAGTTGCTGGAACCAGGCTTGCTGGCGGGACGCGACATTCGAGGAGTTTAAAAACATGTATTTAGAGTTTCTGCGTGAATATGAATTACTAGGTCATATGACAGAAAACCAAGAACCGTCGCCACACTCGCAACAGAGTGTCAGGTATTACATGCCACACCACGGTGTGATTCGTGAATCTAGTGTCACCACAAAGCTTCGTACAGTGTTTGATGCGTCAGCTGTGACTAGGTCAGGGTTGTCATTTAATGACATACAGATGGTAGGCCCCACGGTACAAGAAGACATCTATTCAATCTTAGTACGCTTTCGACAGCACAAATATGTAGTTGCGGGCGATGTAGAGAAAATGTATCGCGCGATAGAAGTACATCCTCTGCAGCGTCCTCTACAACAAATAATTTTTAGATATAGTCCCGAAGAGCCGCTAAAAACGTATACTCTTAACACGGTGACTTATGGTACCGCATCGGCTCCCTACCTAGCTACAAAGTGCCTAGTTAGTTTAGCATCCGACGCGACCATCGATAGCGACGTAAGACGCTGCATACAAAGAGATTTCTACGTCGATGACTATTTAGGTGGTTCATCCACAATAGAAAAAACGATTAAATTATGTAAGGGAGTCATTAGCACCTTAAAATCAGCCCAGTTTATTCTAAGAAAATTTAAATCAAATAATTTAGAGATATTAAAGCAAGTCTCTCCATGTACTGATTCTGACAATAATATCTTAGATCTTTCAAGCACAAACACACAGTCATCATCTAAAACTCTTGGTCTCAATTGGATATGTGATACTGATAATTTATCATTTGTAATAAATATGGAATTGCATAGTAAAGTAACCAAACGTCACATACTTTCTGTCATTAGTAAAATTTTTGACCCCTTAGGTCTAGTAGCGCCATGTATAGTTGAGGCTAAAATTATTATGCAAAAATTGTGGCTCAAACAGTATGATTGGGATGATGAAGTGTCCCAAGAAATAAAAGAACAATGGCTTTTATTTGCTAATACATTACCGCTTCTTAACCATTTAAAAATTCCCCGCTGGGTAATAACTGACGATTGTTTAATGTGTGAAATGCACATATTTTCAGATGCCTCAGAAGCAGCTTACGGTGCTTGTATATACATACGGTCTCTAAATCATGAAGGGCCAATTAAGGTACAGCTTTTAACAGCAAAAAGCAGAGTAGCACCCACAAAGCCAACAACAATTCCACGGCTTGAGCTTTGCGGAGCATTATTGGCTGCAAGACTGTGTGCTAAGGTATTGGCATCTCTGACATTGTCAATCAACAAATGTAGCTTCTGGTGTGATTCCACAATTGTATTAGGCTGGTTATCTACACCTTCCTTACAACTAAAGAATTTTGTTAAACACCGTGTTCATGAAATTCAAGAAAGCACAGCAGGTCACTCGTGGAACTATGTGCCGTCAGCGGCCAACCCGGCCGATCTCGTTTCTCGCGGGCTGAACGCTGATTACATCAGTGCTTCTTCTCTTTGGTGGTCAGGCCCAACTTTCCTAATGAAAGGTGAACATGAATGGCCAAGTATGCCTAATAATAAAGGTGATTGAAGATTGGAAGATCGATTTGCCGGACGTAGTTGGTTGTCATATTGCAAATAACAATAATACTGACATAGATTTAATTTTAATTAATAATAGATCTAGCTTTAGTCATTTACAACGATCAGTAGCTTATGTACAGAGATTTATACACAATTGCCAAAATAAAATAATTGGCGAATTGTCAGTTGAAGAACACAGTAATTCTTTAAATTTAATCATTAGAAAGGTTCAGTTAGAAATGTTCCCTAAAGAATATGCAGTTCTCAAAGGAGCAGGAATTCTTTCTAAAAAGAATAGACTTAAGGCCTTATCCCCCTTCCTAGACCATAATAATGTGCTGCGAGTTGGTGGCAGATTAGATAATTCTCCCTATAGTTACGATACAAAACACCCTATCTTACTGTGTAGCAAACACCACTTTACAAAAATTTTATTTCGTCATTTTCACATAAAGTTTTTACACAACGGTCCCCAGTCATTATTGTCTAACATAAGGCAAACTTATTGGACCTTAGGTGGTCGAAACCTGTCTAAGTGTATAGTAAACAAATGTGTTCTATGTTGTAGATACAAAGCGGAGACTGTTCAACCTATCATGGGACAGTTGCCGTCTTCCCGTACTGAACTGGAGTTTCCTTTTCTACACTGTTCTGTTGATTATGCCGGGCCAGTGTTGATTGCAGACCGTAAAGGTAGAGGTTGCAAATTAATAAAATCATACTTGGCAATCTTCATTTGCAATTCGGTTAAGGCCTGCCATATCGAGCTCGTTACGGCTCTATCTACAGACGCGTACATAGCTGCGCTGAAACGGTTTGTGTCCCGTCGCGGGAAGCCGCAAAGTATAACATCCGATAACGGCACGAACTTTGTCGGTACTTATAATGAACTTTCAAAATTTTTAGAGCATTCAGACCTTGAAGGTCCAATCGCTGAAGAAGGGATTGAATTCAAGTTCGTACCTGCCTTCAGTCCCCACTTCAACGGCCTAGCTGAGGCAGCTGTACGTTCGACCAAGCACCATCTCAGACGATTGTTACAAACCACTCATTTTACTTTCGAAGAGATGACTACATGTCTTTGTCAAATAGAAGCTGTCTTAAACTCCCGACCTCTTACTCCTCTGTCATCGGACCCTTTGGACCTTTCTCCTCTAACTCCAAGTCATTTTTTAATTGGACGATGCTTAATGGGAATTCCTCATCCACAGGTATCTGACGTGAATATCGACTGCATCAATCGCCTTGAGCGGTTCAAAAGAATAGAAGTGGTGAAACAACACTTCTGGAAGCGATTCTCCTTAGAGTATGTCACTCTCCTGCAGCAGAAGGTCAAATGGCAGTCGTCCAACAAGGATTTGAAATTAGGCGCTCTAGTATTAATTAAAGACAGAGCCCTGCCCCCCATGTTGTGGTCATTGGGGCGAGTAGTCAACCTCTATCCTGGAAGCGATGGCATATCAAGAGTCGCCGAGATTAAAACCAAACGGGGCACCATTCGGAGAGCCTATAATAATATCTGTCCCCTTCCAGATTCTTGAAGTTACCGTGTACTTCAACCCGGGCAGCATGTTGGGAATCTAGCCCAACAACGAGGCGACGCGCTGATGACGGGCACAGCTGCTACGTCATCGAGGTGGCCTACGTGACCTGCCGCACGACCACACAACGACGCGCGGCGATTTGGTAGCGGCGCGGCGCGGCGGCACGTCACTTGAGCTCGAGTCGCCATCAAGAACAGTCGTCATAGCAACCTTAATAACAGTCGAGGTCGTAAAATCGGCAGTGAGAAGAAAATAATTACCTAATTTATACAGTCCACTTGTTTTATTAATCACTGAGCCCGAGGAAACCTGAACATGGTTGGGAATCTAGCCCAACAACGAGGCGACGCGCTGATGACGGGCACAGCTGCTACGTCATCGAGGTGGCCTACGTGACCTGCCGCACGACCACACAACGACGCGCGGCGATTTGGTAGCGGCGCGGCGCGGCGGCACGTCACTTGAGCTCGAGTCGCCATCAAGAACAGTCGTCATAGCAACCTTAATAACAGTCGAGGTCGTAAAATCGGCAGTGAGAAGAAAATAATTACCTAATTTATACAGTCCACTTGTTTTATTAATCACTGAGCCCGAGGAAACCTGAACATGGTCCTTCGAGGCCCTTAGCGAGTCAACGTCAAGAAGTCAAGAACGACGATCGAGTGAAGAAATTGGCGTGGCGACCGTCTACGGACATTGGACCCGAGCACGTGTCATCGCATCGTGGAGGAAGACCACAAAGACGTCTGAAGTCGATAAGTGGGAGGACATAACCATTGGCATCGTTCCAATTTATCCTTTATATTTCCTTTCTTTGCCACATTTTTAAAATTCAGCTTCTATTTGGTGTGCGTTTGTTATAGACTCAATAGTCTGCTTATAGCGCAGCGATCCGATACCAGCTTCAGGTATATTAATCACCATTAGTATACCTGCTTTTATTTTAACTCAATCATATTTCATACTAAATTATTGTTTCAATCGTTTGCTTTGAATAGCACAGCGAACCGGTTTAGCTATCTGCAGCGATAACATAATTAGTCATCGCGCGTTGTTATTTAAAACTTGCTTTTAGCTTATTATTGACCAAGTAGTCAGTGCGTAAGTTAGTTATAAATACCGACATGAGCGAAAAAGTTGAAAAGTTAATACGAAAACGTAGTAGTATTAAATCAAAGTTAACCATTTTTGGGAACTACTTAAACTTATTTAAAACTTGTAGTAAACCAAGTAGTGAACAGTTTATAGATCTAGATGGCCGGTTTAAACGATTTGATGACCTATATGATACTAGCTTTCGCCCGCGGCTTCGCCCGCGTTAAATTTGGGGTAACACAGTTCCCCTTGCGCCTTATTGATTTGTAATAGCAACGCTAAGTTTTCTCTTTTCTTCCCTCTTTCTCCCTCACATCCCACTTTTTTTAAATAAAAATTAGCCTATGTCCGTCTCCTGGTTCCCAACTATCTCTGTACCAAAATTCATCACAATCGGTTTAGCCATTAAAGCGTGAAGAGGTAACAAACAAACAAACAAACAAACAAACAAACAAACAAACAAACTCACTTTCGCTTTTATAATATTAGTAAGGATTTACGACGCTTTACAGTGCGACATCGAGGTACTTTGCGGTGACCCCGACAAGGAGCGTGAGGAACGCGAACAATTTGAGGATCAATATCACAAACTAGTGGCGACGGCGAGGAGCTTGCTCAGCACCCGTCCTCCTCAGAAACGCGAGTCTCAAGATGGATCCGTGACGGGCTTCGAGGATGCTCAGGCAAGTGGTTTTAAATCGCATTGCGTCAGATTGCCAAAGATCAATCTACCTACCTTCAATGGGCAATATCTACACTGGCTTGAATTTAGGGACACATTTGTTTCACTAATACATTCTAGAACGGATATAGATGAAATAAATAAATTGCATTATTTACGTGCGTCTTTAAAAGGCAGTGCATTGCTGATTATAGACAGCCTAGATTTTAAAAGTTCAAACTACGAATCGGCCTGGAATTTAATCACAAATCGATACAATAATGAAAAACTACTCGTAAACAACCACGTGCAAGCGTTATTTAACGTGGACCCAATTACGGAGGAATCGTGTTCGTCAATTCGTCATATAATTGACATCACAAATAAAAATCTCAGAGCGCTGGCGACATTAGATCAACCAACGCAATATTGGGATACTCTAATAATTCATATGATGTCGTCAAAACTCGACAAAATTACACGTAGGCAGTGGGAAGAAAATCGCAACTTGCTTAGCAATTCTCCTACTTTAAATGCTTTTCTTAGCTTCCTTAGTAACAGGGCAGACCTATTGGAAACCTTGCAGGAGCATAGTAAAGGTAACAATAAAATAGACAAAACCTCTAGTAATTCTAACATTACCATGCAGTCTAAAGATAATCAAAATTCGAAAAAAAATGTCAATAATAAACAAAACCAAAATAATAAAAAATCTAAATGTCCAGTATGCAGTCAAAATCATACCATGTATTTTTGTAAAGAATTTAAGTCTCTTTCTATAGAAGACCGCATTCAGAAAGCTAAGGATGCGAAAGTCTGTTTGAACTGTTTGCACCCAGGTCATGTTGATACCGACTGCCGTTATGGGTCATGTAAATATTGCAAAAAGAAACATTGCACGCTTTTGCATTTGCATGGACAAGAAACAACACCCCAATCCCCAATGCCTGACCAAAATTTTACAGCAGCTGCTGCTGATATTGTACAGCTTACTACTGCTTCGCATGTGTTACTGTCCACAGCTCTCGTGAAGGTGGCTGATATCAAGGGTAACCTGCACAGTGCTCGCGTGCTGCTTGACAACGGGAGTACAGCCAACTACGTCACAGATTCGCTGTGTGGTAAGCTGGGTTTGTCGCGACGAAGCACGGGTACCACAGTGACAGGTATTAATAATCAGACTTCTCAATGCACACAGTCCTGCAGTCTAACTATAATGTCCAGTTACAACGACTATAGTGTTAGCATAGATTGTCATATCTGGCACAGCTGCTACGTCATCAGCGCGTCGCCTCGTTGTTGGGCTAGATTCCCAACATGCTGCCCGGGTTGAAGTACACGGTAACTTCAAGAATCTGGAAGGGGACAGATATTATTATAGGCTCTCCGAATGGTGCCCCGTTTGGTTTTAATCTCGGCGACTCTTGATATGCCATCGCTTCCAGGATAGAGGTTGACTACTCGCCCCAATGACCACAGTATCTTCACATATTTCCTCTGTATTTTCCGGTTCGGTTTCTTGCAAATATACGACTTCACAGTTCATCACTTCCGAGTCAGTTTCTGGAATCGTTAGCTTGGGTAATTGACATTCATCGTCATCTGATAGGTTTTTATCATCCGAGTCCTCGGGAAGGGCCATTACATGATTTTTTATTTTGGTACCTGTAAGTAGTGTAATATAAAGTAAAACATACAAATAGGCACATAGGTAAGTTATATTTGAAAATTTAAAGCGGTCATTGAAAATTACATCTTATTATGATGTACCAAATGCATATTGTTCCATATTTGTCCAACATTAAATACAACCCTTACTTCATGGAGTTCCAAATTTGTCCGAATGAATTTACCGTAAGCGCATCGTGTTCCAAATCAGGAACAAAGTTTATGGATGTTTTTTACTAGGATACGGTTAATTTAACTTACGTGTTATGCCATAAAATTTCCTGGGATCCATTTTTCTTTTGTTGTTAAAACTTTTTGTAATTTTATTTGCACAAAAACTTATAAAAATCGGCTACAAAAACAACTCAACCAGACGTTTTCAACAAAATGGCCGACAGATGAGTTCTTACACTGAAATATGGAACGATTGACAGCATAGAGTTTTACAATAGAGTTTTTACGTTAGGAAACACACTAGTCAACAATTGTGTTTTATGACAAGGCGAACAGATGTTGCTAGACATAAATTTTAACACAATTATGAACTGTTCCAAATGTGGCACGACATGCGGTAAAGGGTTAAGTTCAAAAAGGCACTTGGTAAGTTGCTTATTGACAAATGTTACTCTTACTACAAATTGGATGAATTTTTTAATGATGACTCAATATAAACAAAAAAAAATGACTTATTATTACTGTTTATTAATTATGAATGTTTTGTATTATTTTAATTTAGAGACACATTGACATTTATATTTTGTATTCGTATTAATCCTATTGTTTTATTCTATTTTAATTTATTTAGTTAAATGTGGGACTTACTAATGCATTTTTATTTGTTTTATTAATGTTTGTATAATAGTTGTGTTATGGTGACCGCTTCCCATTCCCTCTCGCTCCGGACCATGGACTGAACCAGGGCCGGACGCTTCAGATCGCCGCCGCCGATCGCCTCTAGCTCGGGCACCGCGCTGGGCAGACCGCCACTGTGTGCTCCACCGTGTCCTCCGGGCGATCGTCACAATGGTGACACCCGGGCGTTTCCTCCCACCCGATTATGTGCAGGAACCTCCCGAAACTTCCATGTCCGGTGAGGACCTGCGTCAGGCGGTAGGTGAGGACGCCATGACGCCTCTCCAGCCACTCCTCAAAGAGGGGACTTACCGCCACTATTGTGGCGTGCCCTGCACGGGGTTGCGACAGTCGCTCTCTCCATGCCACCATGAGATCGCACCGGAGGTTTGCCTGCCGAGCGGCAATTTGCCGCGGCAGCGGGTTTTCCCCCCGGTACCTATCTATAACTTATAGAAAAAGGGTCAATATGACTTACTTTTAAAGTGCCAGTACCATGCGACTTACGCCGATATGATGCAACTAGACTCCAATACAGTTTGTACTACAAAATAAAGTGTATGACCATTTAGTTTGGAGTGTGTCATGGTATAACTTCTTGTACTGTACTTACTTACCCGAAAAAAAATAGAAATCTTATCTACAAATCTGTCAAGTGGTCAGAACTGCTGGACTTTACATCTGTTGAGAGATAGATGAGCACAGATCAGATCAGTTGCTGGAACCAGGCTTGCTGGCGGGACGCGACATTCGTGGCGCATGCGCGGCGCGCCACCGCCAGACTAGATAGACATGCCCGCAATAACAAGTGTGAGCACATGATCGTGTCGGACGCGCGCCTAACATAACAACAAAACACGCTGATGTATTGTAAAATGTTAAAGTCACGTAGTGTCCGTGCACCCAACTGATGCATTTGTTAGTGCACGTCTTGAATATAACACAACCTTCTTCTTCTTAGGTATACTATGAGTGCTATGGCAAACCATTTCACGTACATGATTCAGGAGCATTTGTATGTGGGTAGGTAATCTCATTTATGGCGAACTAGTAAACGGCCTAGCCTGCTTGCCCCGCCTGTTTAATTAGTAAAACAGTAAATACGGGCGTGGGCGCTGACAGGATTATATCCAAGCACTGAGTGACTTTTGCTGGTTTCGTTGACTTTTTTGCCACCGACTTCCGGAAGTAAAGATATTTTCCACTTTATAAGTCTAAACTGACATGGTTACCAAAATTATAATTATTTTCCACAATTTTTTTTGGAAGTCGGTTTTATTTTTACAAAAAGGTTTTTATTTCATCATGGTTAGTTATGGTATAATGATATCTTACATATTTATTATCAGTATTCATTTTCTATTGTTTCTAAATGATTAACAGATCATCCAGCTAGGTGGCCAGGTTTGTCTGAGAGATTTTTTAAAGAGATTGGTATTCTCACGGTGCCGGTGGCTTCTCAATTCATTATAGCCAACACGCCACGCACCTAGGTGTGTGTTTTGGTGAAATGGCAATGTGCAGGTAAGCTGCGTGTAATCCAGGAACAGCTTACCTGACGACAATCCGGAGGCGGTGGTTTCCCCCGGAGGTAGCGGTGGTAAGCGACCTCGAGTCGGACGCGGGCTCCGCGCGGGTCGCCCGCGGGAAACTAGCCGTAGTACAGCGTAAGGAGGGCGGCGAATCTCTCGAAGACGACCAGCTGCACGTCCCGTCCCTCTCTGATGGCCCTGATGAGGTCCATCAGTATTTAGATGGCGCAGGCTGTGGCTTTCTTCTTCTCTGCTACGGCGAGCACAGAGAAGAAGAAGACGGCATCATAGGTCATCCTGTTTGGGAGCGAGGGGCAGCGCCGGCTTCTTCCGCTTGCTCCGCTTCCTCCGCTTAGAGGATTTATTTTCGTTGGATCCCAGTTTTTGATCCCATTTTATAGGTATTAACGATGGGTCCCATTTGATATTACCATTGAATCCCATTTTATGACAACATGTGTACATTTCAGAAGAAAAGTGATTTACTTTTATTAAATATTTTAAAAACACCGTGTGTGTATTTTGGATTTTTTAGGATTGTTGCCACTGGGGAATAAACAAGCGCCTCTTAGCTCAAAAAAAAATACTGCCGTCATGATTTTTCCATATTTTTTTTTATATAATGTGGCCGTTTCTGGCACACAGGTCACAGTTTTAACCTAACCTTTTTTTGTAAATAAGTAATTATCCTAATCTAAATAGTTCAGTTCCGGGTAACCAACTAAAAACAATCTCTTTTTTCTATAAATGCAGGTCGTTTGTGGCACTCGCCGGCCGCTACCGCGGCACCGCTCGCTCCGCTCGCTCGGCTCGTGCGTAGGAGGTCACAGTTTTAACCTAACCAAACCTAGTTACCGGTTCCTATAATTTGTTTGGGTAATGAAATTTTGTCAAAATCTTTTCGGAAAAACGGCAGGCACCCGTTATTCTAACATAACCTATCCACATACCCAAATTTCATCCAAATCAGTCTAGAAGTTTGAGCGTGTTGGAATAACAAACATACATACAAAGTTTCGCCTTAAAATATTATTGTGATTTTGTTGTTGGATGTATACCCGCATTCAGATGTTTTTAAACATCTGGGATCCAACGGAAATAGTTTTTGGGATTCAATGGCAATAAAACGTATTTTTTTAGTATTTTTCAAATTTGGGATTCAACGGAAATATATAATAATGTTTTGTGGGATCCAACGCCAAAAATATTAAAGTGGGATCAAAAACTGGGATCCAACGAAAATAAACGGCTTAGAGGAGGGGGCTTCTCCCCTGTCCGTGGATCCGTTTGCAGTCGGCCAGAGGCGGTCGTAGTGGCGACGGTGCCCGCTCGCCCGTTCCGTGCTCCGACTGGAAGACGGGACACGACACGTGAGAAGCATCAACCCCGCAATTGGCGCACGTAGCTGGTTCCTCACGTGGGCGGGGGCAATCACGCGCGGCGTGCTCCCCTCCACACCGGACACAGGCGAGCGGCTGGTGGCAGTGCACAGTGGTGTGACGAGGGCACCGGTGGCATTGGGCGGGCCCACGTTTGCTCCGCTTCGACCTTGACACCCGTCATGTTCCGTGGCGTGCGCCGACGTCGATGGCGTCGGTGTCGCAGGCGGTGAGCGCGTAGCTGCGTCTGCGAAGGAGAAGGCGGCTGCGCCCCGGCCCCGTGATGGAGCGCGTTCGCGCTGCGGTCGCGGCGGGTCGAGACAGTACTGCTTCGCCCTCGGATTCTTTGGTGCTGCGCCGCCAGCGTTGTGGTCTCGAGTCCAGATGAAATCCGAGTCCTTGCGGAGGCGACGGGGATGCAGGAGGGGTGCGCCTACTCCTAGGTGGCACTCGGCTCGTCGTCACTATCCGTGGCGGTGATTGAACCGAGTCCGACAGATGCGATCGACATGCTCGAGCCGGCTAGCGACGAGCATGCCGACCGCACTACCGGCGCGGCGAGTCGAACGCCGAGGCACGTAGAGACGCTGGAGAGTCCGGGGTGGCTGAAGTGGAGGTCATAGTAGGAGTCGCGACACAAAAAGTTTGGTGTACCCCCGATTATCGTCGCTTCCTAGTCGGAGGTGGCGCCACGGCATAACTCTGCTTGCAAGATGTAAAATTCGCAGTTAGTTCTTCAGCGGTCACATAGACGGCGCTGTTGTACTTTTTGCCATGTTCAGAATTGTGTCGCTACACATTTTTCTAAAAACATCGTCTACTTTTTCTGAAAGCTAAATAAATTGCTCTTACCATTGGATAAATATGGTAAAAAAAAAACAGAGGTGCGATTTTTGTGACGTTGTGTGTAGATTATTGAACGCTGCTTTTCGTTTTATCCATGGTTTAAAATTGTTTTAACATCATCATTCTAGTAAACGTTGCAATTAATCAACAAGCTCTTATACGAGTATCTCTTGCTGAGTAATCGTTGTGTAGGAAAATATAACTGTTGTACATACTACCAAGTTGTAAGTGGTCGTTAGCTAGCCACTGTGATAAGTAAAACCACAGAATAAGTCTGAATAAGTAATGTAAAACCCGAAGGTTAAGGTAAACGAGTGTCTGATACGTTAACTGGTGACCGACGCACACCAAAAAATCCCCTTTACTTTGTGGCTCAACAACAATTTCAAACGACAAGTTGGAGAAAGAGGATTGAGATCGAAAGTCTTAACAGCTGGGGTCAGATTCGTTACATTTTTCTTTTCGAACGTTCATACACAACAAGTATTCATACAACGTCGAAACATTATTTGTTGAACGTTTATTAAATCGTCTGTGAACAGGAAGGTAAGAATAAGAATAAGAATAAGAATTTTTTTATTTGTATAGAATGTAGGTATTACAATAAGATGTTAACAAAATTTCAAGAGTCCTTGTACATTCTGCCTTTCGGCATACAAACATTTATGGGTAGACACCGGTACATACATAAAACATTGCAGCTTACCAGCGCAGAAAAATATGTTCCCATATACTATCACAAATCATCATTCAAAAAATCGGATATAGAATAGTAACATTTTTGTAACAATAAGTCGGTTAGTCGTTTTTTGAATATTCTAAATGGTTGTTCTTTAATAACTTTAGGTAACTTATTGTATACCTTTGGCGCCACACACATGACGCTTTTTTTTAACAGTGTGGTGTTATAGGTACCTGTGTGCAATAGATTTTGATACTGAGATCTCATACAATTTGTCCTCTTTCGTGTCTCACATAACGATGGAAACAGATGCGGGTTGGTTTTTACAAAAATGGATATTTCTAGAATGTACAGACATGGGAAGGTTAGTAATTTATGTAATTTAAAAATAGGAACACAGCTGTCTGTAACCTGTAAGTTAAAAATCGACCGAACGCATCGTTTTTGGGCTTTGAAAATGTTTTCTCTTTCACTACTATTACCCCAGAATATGATGCCAAACCTCAACGTTGAAATAACGAAGCCATGGTAAGCAACAAGGACTGTATTGATATTGACTTTTTTAGATAGGTTGTATAACATGTAGGCATAAGTACTTAGTTTTTTACAAATAAATTCAGCTTGAGGTTTCCATGTTAATTGATTGTCAATTAATATTCCTAAAAATTTAGCTACCGTAACATTTTCAATCTTATGATCATCATAATTGACGTTTAAGTCTATTGGATTAATTCGTTGGTAAAAATGCATGATATTAGTTTTTTGTATATTTATTTTTAAATTATTGTAATTAAGCCAATTAACTATAGATTTAAGAGTGTTGTTAATATCATTTTCATAGTTTTCTTTACTTGTGCATTTAACTAGTGCTGTGCTGTCGTCAGCAAACAATACGATTGGATGGTCTATTTGAAGTGGAAGGTCGTTGATATAAATTAAAAATAAAGGCGGACCGAGAACGCTTCCTTGAGGGACGCCATGTTTGATGTTTCTATAAGAAGATCTGAATTTTATTTCGCGTTTTGTATGTAAAGAAATATTAGAAATTTCAGTATATTGCATGCGACCAGTAAGATAGGAATTAATTAAATTTAATGGATTTCCTCGAATCCCGTAAGCTTGAAGTTTGTTTATAAGTGTCTCATGATCTACGTAGTCAAAGGCCTTTGTCATATCCGTGAAAATGGCGCAAACTGGTGTTTTATTATCTACGTTCACCATTATAGTTTTTAATAAATCGAATATAGCCATATTGATGTTTTTATCTTTACGGAAACCTTTTTGTTCGTCACAAAGTAAGTTAAATTTTGTCAAAAAATTGTAAATTTGTTCATATATAATTTTTTCTATTACTTTAGAGAACACAGGAATAAGAGCAATGGGTCTGTAATTTGACATATTTTCTTTATTGTTTTTTTTATGAAGAGGTTTCACAATTACTGTTTTGAGACTCTTAGGAAATACTCCGGATGATATACTTGCATTAATAATGTGACTTAAAGGACCAGAAATCACATTAGAAACGAATTTTATGACTTTAGTGGAAATGCCGTCGTAACCAAAGCTCTTTTTATTTTTCAATGATTTTATTACCCTTGATACGTCTTGCGGTACAACCGGGGACATGAAAAACGAATTTGGATTATAATCTATTTCCTTTACACGATGAGACGCAGATTTTGGTGAATCCGAGACTTGATCGACGAAAAAATCATTAAATGATTCAGCTATATCTTTAGGGTTAGTTAATATGACATCGTGATTATTTATCTTTGAGATGGGTTCATTGATATTATTATTGTTGTTTATTATATGCCAGGCTGTCTTTGATTTATTTTTTGAGTTTAGAAGTAAGTGGTTATTTTGGGCTTTTTGAGTTAACTTGACGATTTTTTTAAATTTTCTGGAATAATTACGAAACTTTTGTTTATTCTCCTCTGTGGGTTTTATTCGTTGCTGCCACAGTAGAAAGCGCTGTCTTTTACTGCATATACGAATACCCCGTGATATCCATTTAATTGATTTCCCAAATTTAACAGTTGTATATTTTATGGGGAAGCACAGATTGTATAGTAAAAGAAATAAATCCAAGAACATATCATATGCTAAGTTTGGGTCCTCGCTATTATATACCTCTGAAAAAGTTAATGATAGCAGATGGTTTTTAAATTTGAGTAGATTTTCATTCGAAATATCTCGTGTACTTTTACGCCAAGATTGTATCTGAAATGATTTATTAACCTTGATCTTTAGAATTTGCGCTGTGTGATCAGACAATGCTAAGTCTATTACTTCCCATTTACATTTTTGTCTGTAATTGTGAGCAAAATTATCTAAACAAGTGTTACTGTTAAGCCTGGTGGGAACATTTATTTCTAATTTGAGGTTGTAGCTCAGGAGAAAGCATTCAAATTCCAATGTAAATCTGTTTCTCAACATTGTATTTATGTTGAAATCACCACACAATACTATTTTAGAGCCATTTTTAGTACATATAATTTTTAAAATACTGTCTAAATTTTCATAAAATTTGTTTAAGTTACACATTTTAGGAGGTCTATATATACAGAGAACGATGACATTTTGTTTAACAAGTTTTATAGCACAACACTCAATTATACCTGTTACAGAGTATCTCATTATGTCTGGTAGTTCCTTGTATTCAAGCCCTTGTTTTATCAATATGCACGCTCCTCCGCGCTTTATGTTATTTCTAGAGTAACATGCTGCTAATTTATAATTTGGAATGAGTAACAGTTTCTCGTGTCCAGACATTATAAAATGCTCTGTTATACATAAGATATCAATGTTTATTTGTTTGGATAATAGTTCTTGAATGTGAACTGTTAATATATCTGACTTATTTAAAAGACCAGCAATATTTTGGTGCATGATATAAATATGATCAGACACGAAAAAAATCAGAGTTTGTGTTTACAATGGGATCATTATTAAGGTTGAATTCTGATTCGATATACATACAAGATTCTTCTCGGTCAATCGTAGTTAGCATTAGTATATTACTCATTATATTCCTCATACCATTATTATTAAGTCTTCCAGTATATTTTGAGAACATAGTGGCGTCATAGGATAAATTAAGATTAGAGTCCAGTAGCGTAGCATAGTTGTATGTATGAATGTCCAAATAAAGTAGATTACTAAACATCTCAATACGGGAATTAAACATTACGGAAGATGTAAAGAATTTAAAAGTTGGTAAACAAATAATAACATTTGTGTGTTGAATTTTTTGTAAAGATGATCTTATCTCTAAAATTAAGTTTAAATAGTTCATGGATTTTTGAAAATCCTCTTCTCCGATCAATATGACACAGAAGTCATTGTTTGAAAAATCCACTAATTTATTATGTAAATCACTAAAAAGCTGCATAATCCCGCTGTTTGGAGATAGATAGTGACATATCTGCGAGTTGTTAAATGTTTCTTCAGCAATGGGTAAGATGTTATTCGTTTTGTTGGAACTGACAATACATAATTTATTTATTTTTGAGGATTGGAGGCTGCTTTCAGTTGTGTCAGGCATACCTACATCACTTTGAGGCGACGATGTGATTTTTTCTTTGTTTACAACTTTTGGTGTGGGAAATTCTTTTAAAACTGACTTTGTTTTCTTTTTAGACTTGTTACGTGGGGTTGCGATTTTAAGACTTTTGCAAGGACTGTCAGTTTCCATAGTTAACTCTCTTGATGCTTTTTTAAGAATGTCATGTTTGGACATTATATCATTTAAGGATTTTTTAAGTTCACTGTTTTCGATAGACAAATTATTGATTTCTTCATGTGCAGAGTTCAGTTGCAAAGTCAGTTGTTCAATTTGTTGTTTATATTCTTGGATTTGAGTGAAGTTTTCATCTACCGATGTGTTTGGTAAGCTACTAGTGGTGCCATCTAGGTTTGAATTGTTCATACTATTATCAGACGACATTGCTGTTTCAGATAGTGTGCGTGTTTTTCTAAACGTTATGTTTTCGAAAAAATTCATTGTATCTTCAAATATTTTAAATTATTTGCTTAAAACAAATGAGAAAAGAATATGTCTTCACTGGGGTTTGAACTCACGGTCACTGTGCGTATTAGTCGCCTACCAGTCACTTGGCCGACTAGACCAGCTGATAACTATTTTAGTTGACCAAATTATACTTCGCTTGGTTATATTTATAAATTTAAAATCGGGTGTGTCGTTAAAATTCGAATATTTTTTCCATTGACGGTTATCAATTTGTAAAATTTTGATACACTTTCTTATCACTTTTCGGTACTTGACACTGTTAATAGTTAGAGAAAAGACTTTATTTGGAGATGAAATGTTAGTTATTTTGTTGTTTTGATGAAGTAATCACAGCAATGACAAAGTTGACGTTTTTGCCAAAAGAGTCAGCACTTGTTCACTTTAAATGCTTAAAGCTTTTTAATATCCATATATTAGCACTGGATAACACTGTCACTTAGTTATTACAGTTTACATTAACTGTTGAACTGTTTAGATTACTTAATAACTTATTAAAACTATTTTTAAAACATAAATAATACGGAGCTGATGTTTACGCGGCAACTAGCGCCACCTATCGTCGTACCTATATTGTTGACTGTTGACTAGAGCTGCCGCGCTTGTTTACAGTCATTTAGATTACATTCCCTATCAGTTATCTAGATCACTACACAAATCCTCATTTATCTTTATTAACGCAATTGTTTATCTGAGCCTTGGAATTAACAACTCGTCAAATACTGGTCACGATACATACCTATTACTGTTTCAAAGCATTTTTGTAATATCGGATCCGTAGCGAAGCAAGTAGGAGGTAGCTAGATTATCTATGAAGCTATATCTATGACTTTTTCCTTTATCTTAAATTACTGCGTGGTTTCTCCGGCCTTGGTCCTTTCCTCTAATCAATTAACTCTCTTCCGTCCCTTTATGGGATAGTTTTAGAAACGTAGGTGATTTTAATAAACCATATTATTCTCCTAAATAAGTATTCGTGCCATGCTTCGAATAGCTAAAAACCCAAGAATGAGATCTTTGAAACATACCATCCAACTAGGGGTTGATTATTAAAAAATATCTTTTTGCTCGTTTTTAAAGGTCCCGACACGCGGACACGCTCTGTCCCAGGCGCGGATACAGCCCTCAAAAAAGGTTGTGGACACAGCCACCAAAATTAGCAAAGTGAGACTTGGATTGGAGTACGAACTCACTCATGAACAATTATAGACTTACCTAAGTGTTGAACAATTTTTTAATTTGATATTTTTTACATCATCAAATGATAACATTGATTACAAACTAAATTACACACCATTTTACATTAAATAACTATCAAAAATTAGCAAAAATGCTTCACACGAGTGAAGATTTATTTTTATACCTTACTAGCTTTTGCCCGCGTTAAATTCGGAGTAACACAGTTCCCCTTGCGCCTTATTGATTTGTAATAGCAACGCTTTTCTTCCCTCTTAATACATCCCACTTTAAAAAAAAATAGCCTATGTCCGTCTCCTGGTTCCCAACTATCTCTGTACCAAAATTCATCATAATCGGTGTAGCCATTAAAGCGTGAAGAGGTAACAAACAAACAAACTTACTTTCGCTTTTATAATACTAAGTAAGGATAGTAAGTAAGGATTCTACTTACAATCAGTAAAAATGTAGTACCTATTGTAACGGTGGATTTTTTTTTTTAAATTGTATTGTAGTATAATTATATGACACAACATCCTACTTAACATTACGAGTATAAATGCGAAAATTTAGATGTTTGGTTGTTTGTTACTCAATCACGACTAAACTGTTAAGCGGATTTTGACGAAATTTGGTATGTATATAGACTAAACACTGGATTGAAACATAGGCTACAATTTATCCCGGAATTCTCACGGGAACAGGATATACACGGGCGGATCCGCGGGCAATAGCTAGTACCTACTTTATATTATACTAGCTTCCGCCCGCGACTTCGTCCGCGTGGCAGAGTTACTTTGGGCTAACGCTTTCTTTAACCCGCGTGACGATCGAAAAAATGTATCTTTCTCTCCCCTTTTCTTTCCTCTTCCTCCCACATGTGTCACTTTAAAAAAAAATGGCCAATGTCCGTCTCCAGGGTACCAACTATCTCTGTACCATAATTCATCAAAATCGGTTCGGTCATTTAGGCGTGAAGCCGTAACAAACAAACTCACTGTCGCTTTTATAATATTAGTAAGGATTAATGAAAATAATTGAAAGGCAATTAGATACCTAACAAAATAAGTTACGTTAGAGGTCCTAACTATAGCTACCTTACACTTCAAAAATCCAAGCGCCCACTTAAATAATAAAACTGATCCTAAATAAATCCTTAAATCAGAAATTAAATTCTTAAATATATAGTATAGGTAAGTACCTAAACTAAGTCTAATAACCTAAAAATAATTTAAGTACTTACGTATGTACTAAATTATATTTAATTATGCCTAAGTATAATTATTATTATCTATAAGAACCTATTAATTACCAAATTATGTAGGTACTAAAACTAAATAATTCTAATAGAACTATACCTACCCAGAAATATGTAGGTAAGTACAACTTGAAACAAAAAAAGAAATGAAAATAAAGCTAAAACGCCTGTCCAATACTATCTGTCTAAACCTACTTCACTTAAAAATAAAAACCTATAACTACTATTATAATTAATAATACCTATAACTATAATTAATAAAAGTACCTACGCTTTTACCTACATAATATAAAAAAAAAAACTGAACATAAATTAGCCAAATATCGGTACTTACCTATCTGAAAACCTATGCGTACCTACCTACTACTACTTCACCTAAAAAGAAATAAAACTATTAACAATTTGTAATTTAAACGAATATTTAAAAAAAAACAAAATAACTAATAGGTACCTATTTTATAAAATAACAACAAAAGAAATCTAAAAATAAATTATTTAAAGACTAAAAGTCGCGCTGATAAGCATTGTCTGTCAATAAGGTCGAAAACTCTGAACGTCTATTCGCATCAACAGCCAAATATTACGGTAGCCGCGTCGAGCGCACACAAAAATAATGCTTATGGCATGATTCAGTATTCAAGCGCGATGGCTTATTAACGTATTTCATGTATAACTTTGGTGTTTCTTTACAGATTTATATAATTCTTTTTTTATTGAATAGGTAATAATGTTAACTGTTTTTAATAAGAGATGAGTGAGAGTGGTATAAACGTAAGAGTAGACAAATATAATCAGAAAGCTCCGAACTGCTTAGCTATCGGGAGTTACACGTGTTATTTTGAGTCAACCATTAAATATAGACATATGCTGTCGTAGGATATTTTTTATATAATTTTAAGGAGAACATTTCCGTCATACATGATTTCTGTGTAGCTTTAACCATTAAGGCTACACACGCGACGGAAGCTTAAAAAATGGAGTAACTTCTCCCGTTTTCCCAACATTTCCCTTCACTGCTCTGCTCCTATTGATTGTAGCGTGATGAAAAGTATACTATAACCTGCCCAGGAGTATGAAGAATAAATGTACCAAGTTTCGTTAAAATCCGTCGAGTAGTTTTGTTTCTATAACGAACATACAGACAGACAAAAATGTTACTGATTGCATTTTTGGCATCAGTATCGATCACTAATCACCCCCTGATAGTTATTTTGGAAATATATTTCATGTACAGAATTGACCTCTCTACAGATTTATTGTAAGTATAGATAAATGCTTAAATTACAAATTAAAGCTTACGCTTCTTTTTAGCAAAAACATTAATTATTTCGTCGTCATCCAGGTGCACATCTTTATGAATATTTAACAGAGCAAGCCCCGATAATCTTTCCTGTACAATGAGGCACGCAACCAAGACTTGATTCTACGAAGCGTTGAAAATGATCATTCCGCGGTGCGCGGTGGCTACGCTGACTGGTAGTGTAGCCAAAATTTGTAGATATTTTTTTAATATTTAGCAAATTAGGTGAATGAACAACCCCAATTTGCTTGTTGAACAAGCAAATTGGGGTTGTTCATTCAAAAAAATGAGAATATACCTAAAACACTTTTTTTCTTAAGCCTCGGTTGACGAGATATTAGCTTCTCATCATTTTCCTGCTCTTGTCCCATTCTATTTGGAGTCGGTGCAACACGTTTTCTTCTTCTATTCTCCCCTATCAGAAGTCACGGCATCATTCACTCCTTTCTCCTTCATATCATTCCTGACACAATCCATCCACATTTTCTTTGAATAAGCTTTAACAAAATCGTTATTGTATTGTACTATGGTGCTACCGAACCCTGTATGATGCGAGCCGACTCGCACTTGGCCGGTTTTTTTTAAGTTGATTTTAAAATTGTTTATGTTACATAATATGTAGGTTATCATATTTTATGATATAATCGAAACAAGAAGTCAAATTATTCATATCAACAGTTATTATTTCAACTCAGCACTTCCACGCGTTTCCGAGAGAAAAGTCAGACGAACAACAAAGTGATCCATAAGGGTTATTTTCCCGTTGAGGTGCGGAACTATACAAATATAAAAGGGAAAATAAATTCTTGCAAACAAAACGGGCACTTTAGATTTTTTTTCTCTACTTCAATGAAGAAGAACAAGAAATAGGTTTTATTAATTTGACGATATATTGGCATGTTATTTGAAGCATCCTGGCATGATTCTTTACGTTCCAAATTTAAAATTTGAAATTAATAAAAGAAAAATAATGATTATTGTGGATTATTCTAAAATTGCTTTAATAATGGCGCGAATTGCTGAAACGTTTTTAACTGATTACGATATTTTAAAACTTTTTGGATATTTTCTGCAAATTAAACAATTTAATCTTTCTTTTTACATTAAATACCACTTTTTGATATGAGTTATAAGAGTATGAGAGAGTTTTGGTATGAGATAAAGTGATAAGGGCCGGTAAAATAATAGCCCTACTTGAAGATGGTTGTTCGCAAACTTACGTGTCTCAGCGGCTAAATGTGAGTCGCTCAACTGTCCAGAGGACTTGGCAACGGTATCAAGAGACCGGTTCGGTCAAAAGAAGACCCGGTTCGGGAAGAAAACGATGCACAGAACCAAGAGATAACCGCTTTTTTTTTGTGAGTCAGGCGTTGCTGAATCGTAAGGCGTCAAGTGTGGACCTGAAGAAGAGCCTTGAAGAAGTAAGAGGAGTAGAAGTTAGCTTGTGGACGGTCAGGAGGAGGCTTTTGGCTGCCAATATCAGGAGTTACCACCCAGCTCGGGGCCCTAAATTACTCCGTGAGCACCGTGTTGCTCGACTTCAGTTTGCTCGGAACTGTGCTTCATGGACTCTGGAGGACTGGAATAAAGTATTGTTTTCTGATAAAGCTAGAATCTCTTTGTGTGGAGAGGACCGACGCCGGCGAGTGCTGCGAAGACCACGGGAACGCTATGCGGAAGTGTGTTTCGAAGAAATCACTCCTTATGGCGGAGGCTCCGTTATGTTTTGGGCAGCAATTAATTTGACGGAGCGTACGGAGTTAGTTTTCATAGAAAATGGAACATTAAATGCACACCGGTACATAATGGAAGTCCTAATTCCATATGCACAACCCACATAAGTACGGGTTTGTTGGTTTCAAGAAAATTGATTTATAATTATTGTGTGTCAGTGAATCTAGAGCGCTGTCCCTAGGTGTCGGTTGTATATCGTCAATAGAAAAGTTATTGAATGACTGAGCTATTTCCGTCGGTTTGGTAACTATTCTATCATTTATTCTTATTTGGTTTATTTCCTCTTTCGGTGCTATTGTCTTGTTATTGTTTATAATGTTCCACATTGCTTTACTCTTGTTGGTCGCTGAGTTAATGAAGTACAACAGTACATCAATATAATCATAAAACTAACTAACCATTCAGCCGAAGTATATAGTACCAACCAGATAATTTCATATTGTTTTTAGGTTATGTTTACTATATAGCCACTTTTTACGTATTTGTTCCTTTCGAGGCACATGCACAAATAGAATTTTTGGTGTAATGATTGTTGAACTTTCACACTATACAATTTTTATAAAACTTGTGATCCATTTTAATAGATAATTTGTAAAAACTTGTTAACCACTCAACCAAACAGCTGTTTGTTTTGCAACCTGTGACCTTACACGAGTCGCCATGACAGTTTGCCGCGTTTTGTAGCGATAATGTCAAATCCTTACTAATATTATAAAAGCGAAAGTGAGTTTGTTTGTTTGTTTGTTACCTCTTCACGCTTTAATGGCTACACCGATTTTGATGAATTTTGGTACAGAGATAGTGTGGAACCAGGAGACGGACATAGGCTAATTTTAAAAAAAAAAGTGGGATGTGACTGATGTGAGGGAGAAAGAGGGAATAAAAGGGAAAGCTTAGCGTTGCTATTACAAACCAATAAGGCGTAAGGGGAACTGTGTTATCCCGAATTTAACGCGAGCGAAGCCGCGGGCAAAAGCTAGTAGTTCATAAAGATATAAAATAAAATATGTTACAGTTCGTATTTTACTATTATATATATATTAATATTTCAGCTTAATTAGGCTATGGCACACGATGAAATAGTTTTTAAAAATTAGTCAACTACCCTATTATACTAGCCGGCTGGAGCCAGGGCATTCATGATTTGTTTATAGTTTAGGCTTGCATGACATAATTTGACGTTTACGAACAGGTGGTCTGAAAAGATTATTATCAAATACACTGAGACTCGCACATTATGGTTAGTCATCCTTTCGAGTAAGTTAGTAAACACAAGTTTTTTTTATTTCAGCATTTTAAGTTATTGTGTAATGATATATCACATAATTTTTATGGAATATTCATTTTTCATTGTTACTAAAAGACAAGCAGACCATCCATATAGAAAAATATGTATTATAGACGATAATTCATAAACTACCCAAGCAATATAAATAAAATTGATATGGGACCACTTGGGAAGTATACCCTATCAAACAAAAAAACAATTTTGCAAATCGGCCCAGGCGTCTTTGAGTAATCGAACATACATAAAAAAAAAGATTCCGACGAATTTTTGAAGTCGTTTATAAATTAAACAAAACAAAATAAATAGCTGTGCATCATCGGTACAACAACCCATCTGAGACGGCACAAGCGCGCCCCACACATACATAGTCCAGGTGACTTGCAATCATTTTTATAATATTGTTGGAAGTGCCCCACCACCCCCGCACCCCCCGCACCAAGGATGCACACCTTTTACGCATGATTGAGTAACAACAATCAAGCAATGAATTGTAAGTCAATTTTAGACTGTAAGTTGATGATTGATCGCAATGTTGCTGTATTGGAATGATGCAGGCAAAATAAAAGAGAACTCTTCAAGTCAACGATTCACTGATTAGTATGTGGTTACATAATATAAGGTTAGGCTAACTGCACACTACAACTCACCTAAAATAAATTAAAAGCAAAAAAACTTTTTTTTAAACTTTTATTTAACGCCATAAAAAGAAGAAAATATTTTTTTCAAACTCAAACTCAAAGCATTTATTTCAATTAGACCATTACAGGCACTTTTGAATGTCATAAAACCAAGAACAAAAAAATGATGCTGCTACAGTCCCAGTCACAAGACATAATAACTTATGAAAGTACTGTAGATGCCCATTCCAAAGCGTCGATCTCTATGGAGAAGAATGGGCAAGAAACTCCATGGACACTCTTTTAAATCATAATATTTTATAAAATCATGGATACATCATTCATGTTGAGATTATACATAATGTGAGAACGATGTAGAAAAACGAGCACATTTAGAGCGTCCAGAGTAAAAGCAATAATTAGCAAGAGTTTAATAGATGAATTAAAACAAACCGTGGTAGCTAAGAGATGACCAGTCCCAACTGACAGCGCCCGTTCACGAACATGACGTATGGATCAGCCCCATTCAGCTCGACCATTTTGAAGGGAGCTAAATGACCCGACACACCCGCCACCATCAGCGAGACATTTAAGTGAGCATGACAACCTCTCAACCACCAGGGCAACCGTCGAGTCAATAAAATTACATAGTACTCACACATGGGCATTACAATTATACAATATTAGGAAATTGAGTCTATACAATGCAAAGATAGTCTTACAATCTTCTTCAGCTGCCACAATAACTTCAGATGCTGATTGATTAGTTTGCCCCTATGGTTGTGGAGCAGGACCGGCATTGAGCCAAGCATTTATATCATTAATGTAATCCCCCAACTTATAGTATGCTTGCCTACATAGTGTGCGTTTAATACAAGATTTAAACTTCGATTCATTCAGTTGTAGGATGTGTGGAGGTATTTTATTGTAACATTTTAAACAGTACCCCATAAAAGAGGAGTCTACCTTAGCTAGCCTGAAACCTGGCTGAACCAGTTGGTCCCTATTTCTAGTATTATAGTGATGTCTGTCACTTCTTTTACTAAATAGATGCAGATTTTTCCTAACGTACATGATGTTTTCATAGATGTATTGACAAGGTACTGTCATGATGTTAATTTTTTTAAACAGTTCTCTTAGAGAATCACGCCTACTTAGATTATACATGGCTCTGATGGCTCTTTTCTGCAGAATAAATATAGACTCAATGTCTGCAGCCCGTCCCCAAAGTAAAATACCGTATGACATTATACTATGAAAATAACTAAAATAGACTAGTCGCGCGGTATCTACATCAGTAATTTGACGGATTTTTCTTACAGCATATGCTGCTGAACTCAACCGTCCTGCAAGAGATGTTAAATGAGGACCCCATTGTAGCCTCGAGTCGAGTGTGATACCTAAGAAAACAGTTTTATTGACGAATTCTAGTTTCTCTTGATTTAATACTATGTCACAATCACTACTTTTCACGTTTGGTAGAGCGAATCTTATGCATTTCGTTTTTTTTCCATTCAATACTAAGTTATTAGCAGTAAACCAATTATGGACCTGCAATAGGGCGTTATTTAGGTCGTCAAGATTCGTGGTACGTCTATTTACCTTAAATATTAAAGAAGTGTCATCAGCGAACAACACCATTTGTGGTTGATTGTCAAATAAATGGGGTAGATCATTAATAAATACTAAAAAGAGGAAAGGGCCCAATATAGAACCTTGTGGTACACCCATTTTAACTTTTAAACCCATTGAATTAACGCCATTAATTTGAACTTGTTGCTGTCTATCATTTAAATACGATTTTACTAAACTGAGTGCAAGTTTATCTAAACCGTAATGCTCAAGTTTTAAAAGCAGGGTTTCATGATTAACGCAATCAAATGCCTTCGTAAGGTCACAGAAGATTCCTATTGCATCTTGTGCCTCATCCCACGCAGTAAATATGTGTTTCATTAAGGTGACACCGGCGTCAGTCGTACAACGTCCTTTGGTGAAACCATACTGCTTTTCATGTAAGATTTTATTGGTGTTAAAATGGTTGAGCAATTGATTTAGCATTATCTTTTCAAACACCTTGCTGAGAACTGGCAAAACGGATACGGGCCTATAGTTGTTAGTGTCTTTACTGTCCCCGGATTTAAAAAGCGGTATTACCTTGCTGTATTTCATTAGATCCGGGAAAACCCCTTGATCCACGCACAAATTAAATATTAAGGCTAAATACGGTGCTATAGTCTCAATAATGGCGGTACAAGCTTTGATGGACATACCCCAGAGATCTTCGGTTAATTTGACCTTGATTTGCTTAAAAGCTTTAATGACTGATAAGGGGTTTATATGCTTAAATTCAAATTGAATCGGGCAGGCTGGAACGTTCGCCTTTAATAAATCCTTAGATAGCAAGGGCGAGGAATTTAAGGTCTCTGTAGTCTTATGTGGGATATTGGCAAAGAAATTTACAAATTCCTGAGCAATGTCATTATTATTGCTCACGAGGCCACGTGAGGTTTCTAACGTAAAATCATTTCTTGGTTTTTTATTTCTATTCGTTTCATTGTTGATTATTTTCCAAACCGTTTTTATTTTATCATCGGCTGATTTAATTTTGTTGCTAATGAATAAGGATTTGGCAACTTTACAAGAGTTTTTAAAAATTTTCGAATAAGTGACAACATATTCATTAAAAGTTTTTGTGTTGATGTAAGGCTTAAGGCCATACAGCTCAAACAATCGTTCCCTACTTTTCCTAATACCTTGTGTAGCCCCATCACTGAAAATAAACTTTTGGCAAATAGTTTTTGTTTTCATCCTACCATCTCGGAAAGAGTATTTTTAATCTTCAATATCTGAGTGGAAAAACCGTTTTTATTCTCTAGAGGATAAAGTAAATTGAATTTAGAACATCGTGTGCACTAAGTTTGTGAATTAAAAAAAACATTAAACCGATTTACCTACTGCTACCTCTATGGTGCCGAATATATCATACAACTTTTTTTTAATTTGTTAAAAACTCAGACTCGGAACCTTCTTGGTGTTTTTTCAATTTGCTTTGTACGCGGTTCTTTACGCGGCATTTTCACGTCATTGTTAAACCTTTTAATAAAAACAAGAAACTTGAAAACAAGTGAAAAAACTAAAATGAGTGATTCTAGCGACGAGGAAGTTTGTTTGACGCCAACAGAATTGACTGAAACTGTTAATAATGCGCAAATGAGCTTTCTCCCTCAACAATCACGAGAGAAGTATTTAAAACAGTACGATATGTTCAACACGTGGCGACTAGCAAAAGGAGCCAAAACTTTCTCAGAAAACGTTTTGCTGGCATATTTTATAGAATTATCCGAGAACAAGAAAGCAAGCACTCTATGGAGTACGTATTCGATGCTAAAAGCAACAATAAAGATGAAAAAAGACATACATATCGATACCTATCCTAAATTAGTGGCATTTTTAACCCTAGAGTACTAATCATCGCCTGAGAGGCCGCCCGCAGTCGGTTTTTTCTGGTTATTTTGAAAATGCGGGGACGTGTCGCGCCGTGCTTTCGCGCCAACTCAGTGTAGCCCACGACGCGGGCGGGGAGAGCTTTCGCGCTTGGCGGGGATACAGCGTTCCCGAGATATTGCCTACGTGATCGCCTGGGAGGCGATCATTAGTATTAAAGGTAGGTTTTTTCCTATTGACTTAATTTACATTTTTGAGTTTTTTTTTGTTTACTCACTATTATAATATATAAAATACATGTTTTATTTCATAGATGGATCTCAACGAGCAGCAGATAGCAAATTACTTGGAAGATGACACCTCTGATAGTGAGACAGAGGATAATTTAGAAGTCGCGGATTACGATTCTGATGACAGTGTGGTTGATCCCACTTTTGTTCCATACCGACTCGAAAATGAGTTACAAAATATTGTGCTAGATGACCCTGATCCTCAAGACCGAAGCTCCCCAATACCGTCATCGAATCTACCAACATCGATCTCCTAACTGCTATTCGTGTGATAAAAAATAGAAGTATGAGTTCGACTTAGTCTGCAGTAAGCTATGTGATGATTAGAATAGTTTTTTGTTATGTTTTTCATACTTTATATATTATATTGTAGTTTTTATACCAAAACAGTGGTCCAATGTCAACATTTTTTTTTTAAATAAAAATATCCCTTAAAGCTGTGTTAGAAAGTTAAGTATTATGTGTAAGGCTGATTTTAAGACAAATAAGAGTTTCTCAGATATATGTTTTTTTGCATTTCATAAAGGCAGAGGCATGCCTGTTATTTTTTATAAATTTTGTTACATTTTAATAAAAGTTTAGTACTAAAATTTTGATTTATTTATAAAGTAGCCTCCCAGGCGATAATTAGTATTAAGCAGTAATAAATTTATATTAGTACTCTAGGGTTAAAAAGAGCCTCATCTGGTCATCAACCAAAAAAATCGAAGGTTTTCACAGTATCTGATATTGAAAAGTTTCTTAACGAAGCACCCGATTCCGTATATTTGGCGGCAAAAGTAAGTCAGTTGCACATTCAGTATCTACTTAAGTATATTAATCTCAATTATATAGTATACTTTGTAGATGTTGATAGGCATAATTATGCGTTCATATCAATTTTATTCATTTATCTACTACAATACTCTTTACGTTACAGGTTGTTCTTATTATTGGAATAAACGGAGCATGTCGAACTAATGAACTAACACAACTTAATGTCAAAAACATTGAGAAACATTCAGATGACTTACTATTAATTAATTTACGTAATACAAAGACAAAAAGAGACCGCAACTTCGTCATTCGCAAGGAATACGTAACTATTGTTGAGAAATATCAAGCCTTACACTAGCCCGCCTAACACTCCAATCAATCGATTTTTTCTACAGTATCGCAATGGAAAGTGTGTTAGACAGCATATGGGTACTAATAAAATTGGCAGTATCCCACGAGAAATAGCAACATTTCTTGAACTTCCAGAACCCCTGTTTTACACGGGTCATTGTTTCCGACGAACTTCAGCCACACTTTTGGCTGATTCCTGAGCTGATCTCCTGTCCCTTAAGCGCCACGAAGGCTGGAAGTCCAATGCAGTTGTAGAGGGATACATAGAGGATTCCATCCAAAATAAGTCTAAAATATGTGAAGGCATCGTAGGAGCCATTACACTGAAAGAGCCTCAATCGGATCCTTGGACTGGCCCTTCTACATCAAAAATAAGCCGTTATGAAACACCTAACCATCTCCCTCTCTCTCCAACATTCACGCCAAGGGAATCCGATGAATCGGTACAACTATTAAGTATGACAGATAGTTTACCAAAAAACAGTACACAAGTGACTAACACCAATAATAAAGTACCAAACAAAAATATTACACTCAATTTAAATAACTGTAGCAACGTTACTTTAAAATTTTCTTAATTATACCTTACTATTATTTTGTTATGCTTCCGGTTTGATCGCTTAACGGTACGAACGTCACGAAGTGCGACCCGCAAAAAAATAAGCATAAAAGTGTTAAAAACTCACATAAACTTTAAACTGTGCAAGTGAAACGAACATTAAAGAACTAATCTATGAAAATAGAAATATAAACTGTGTGTGTGATCAGTGGATATCAAATTAACAGCAAGTATTATTGTGTTTTTATAACCTACAAACAATATATGACATTGACACATCAGGGCTACCAACAACAGAAAACGCAACAGTACGTTTCGTTTCAAGCAAGTTACAGAGCAAGTTTTGCCACTTTTTACAAATAATATCCCACCAAAATAAATCAGTGTTGCCAATACTATAAATACCTGAGATGGAAGACCAAATGCAACTATTATTTTCTAATCTAAAACTAGAGATGGAAAAACAAACAACAATATTAAAAGACTCTATCAGAGAAGAAATAGACCACAAATTGAAACCTTTAGTGGAAGAAAACCTGTATCTCAAAAATGAAGTGGAGAAATTAAATGAGAAGGTAAAAAGACTGGAATTTGTGAAAAGAGAGAATAATTTGATTTTCTATGGCTTCGAGGAGTCCACAGAGGAAAACAATGTAAACATAATTGAAATGGTAACAAAAACTCTAAACGATTCTGGCATTGAAATGAACAAGCGTGACATTAATAAAGTGTTTAGAATAGGCAAGGCAAACGGAGGGGCACGCCCGATTTTAGCTAACGTCTTGAATGTGTGGAAGAGAAATGAAATTTTGAAAAACAAAAGTAGACTACCTAAAAATATATTTGTCAATGAAGATTTCAGCAAAGAAGTTTTAGAAAAACGAAAAGAACTCATACCTCAGCTAAAAGAAGAAAGAAAAAAGGGACGTATAGCATTCTTAAAATACGATAAATTAGTTGTAAAAGGCAAAGAAGTTGATACACGGGACAAAAGGAAAAGAGAACAATCTGACTCTCCAAGTAAAAGTTATGAAAATGGTCAACCAAAACTAAATAAAATAAATGCCTTCGAGCGAATGCGAAACAGATCCCACTCAACACCAAAATTAAATAAAGAATAGCCATTAAAGCACCTCGATAACCGGAAGATCAGAACAAATAAAGAAAAACTACAGAACGAAACAACTAAAATCAATACACCTCCCCCAAGCCGGCTGGTCCCCGTGGGGGATAGAGACCAATCCCTTTCAGCTGAAATGCCAGAAAATAACAAGGGTAAAAACGCAAGATTAAAAATAATAACAAGAAAAGAAAAAAGAAAGCTCTATATTGCCACTCTGAACTGCCTTACGCTGAGAACTCAAGAGAGACTAACCGAACTAGAATTAGCACTCTCAAATATTAAATGGGATATACTAGGTTTGAGCGAAGTTAGAAGGTTAGGAGAAAGTATCGAAGATCATAAAGAATACATTTTATATTATAAGGGCGAAACAAAAGGAAGTCATGGAGTTGGCTTTATGGTTAAAAAATATTTAGAAAGACACATAGAAGAGTTTAGGGGCATATCAGAGAGAATAGCTGTACTTAATATACATCTGCCAGCATACAAAAATAAATGGTCGATTATTCAAGTGTATGCTCCCACTGAACAGTATCAAGAATCGGCCAAAGACCTCTTTTACGACCAATTGTCATCAGTCTTACAAGAATCGCACAAGAACGTTATGGTAATTGGAGATTTCAATGGCAGAATAGGAACCCAACGAACCGGAGAGGAAAAAGTCATTGGCAAATTCAGTTTTGGCAGGAGAAGCAAAAATGGAGAGAGAATGATTAACTTGGCTTTTGAAAACAATCTTGCATTTATGAATAGCTTCTTTAACAAAAATACAAAGAAAAAATGGACATGGCAATCTCCAGATGGATTATACAAAAATGAAATCGATTATATAGCAGCTAACAACAGACTATTTTTTCAGACAGTAGACATCCTTAGCCAATTGAATTTTAACACCAACCATAGAATGGTAAGAGCAGTAATAAATAATATGGAACCGAAAAAAAGCAGAAATAAGTATAATGTAACAACTACAAAACATCAAATAGAGGCTAAAAACAAGATAGTAGAAAATTATGATAAGGAAATAAACGAAATATTTGGACCATCATGCAATAAATTGACGAAACCTCAGACAAGTTATATAGAAAATGAAACCAAAAATCTAATAGAAGAAAGAAAACAACTTTTGAAAATGAAAAAAGACAAACGTAACCTAAAAGCCATCTCAGAAATAAGTAAAAAAATAAGCAACAATATTAAGAAAGACAGAACTAAAAGAAGAGTAAACATTATCAACTACCATATAAAAAAGACGGGAGGAGTCAAAAGAGCCTTAAAAGAACTTGTAGAGTCAAAAAAATGGATACCAAATATTAAAAACAAAATCGGAAAGCAGGAGACAAAAAGAAGAAACATAATCCAAACAGCAACTGATTTCTACAGGACACTCTATGCAGCAGAACCCAATACCGTAAATGGAACTATAAATCTTGAAGACGACGAGATAGAAGATATACCAGATTTCCTACAATCAGAAGTAGAAAAAGCTATACAGAGTCAAAAAAATTATAAAGCACCGGGCTCAGATCAGATAACAAATGAGATGTTAAAAATTGCAATAACTATACCTGAAAATTTAAGGAAAATCACAGACATTTATAATACCATCCTAAGAACAGAAATTATACCATCGCAATGGGCTAAGAGTACAATCATACTATTACACAAGAAAGGAGATAGGGACAATATTGAAAACTATAGACCAATAAGTTTAATGTCAAATATATACAAAGTATTTTCTAAATTGATTTTAAACAGACTTTCAGGGTTATTAGACCAGCAGCAACCAATGGAGCAAGCAGGATTTAGAGCAGGATTTGCTACTATCGATCACATATATGTCCTCAACCAGTTAATAGAAAAATGTACAGAATACGGTAAGGCGTTATACATAGCATTTGTGGATTATAGCAAAGCATTTGACTCAATATATCACGACTTGCTTTGGGAGGCTTTAGTTGAACAAGGAGTACCTAAAAAATACATACGTATTATAAAAAATGTATATGAGAAAAGCACTGCACAAATAAAATTAGAAACAAAAGGTGAAGAATTCCCAATAGCTAAAGGTGTGAGACAAGGAGACCCACTATCCCCAAAACTTTTGTCTGCAATAATGGAAAGCGTATTTAGGGATCTGGAGTGGGAAAAAGTTGGCGTAAATATAGACGGCAAAAAACTCAACCACTTGAGATTCGCGGACGACCTAGTCCTAATTTCTGACAACGCAACTACGCTCCAACATATGCTGAAACAATTGGCAGAGGCAAGCAGAATAGTAGGTCTCACTATGAATGAATCAAAAACAAAGGTAATGACAAACAGGGAAGAAATAGCTATAACACTGGATGATGCAAATATTGAATATGTGAGAACCTATACATATCTGGGACGGCTGGTTGCATTCAAGGACCAAACGGACATAGAAATCAAGAGAAGAGTAGCTAATGCATGGAACAGATATTGGTCACTTAAGGAGATATTCAAAGGCGAACAGTTTCCCATTACAGCGAAGAAAAAAGTTTTCAACTTGTGTGTTTTGCCATGCCTGACATATGGATGTCAAACTTGGGCACTGAACAAAAATCATCTTCTTAAACTAAGAACATGTCAGAGGGGTATGGAAAGGAGCATGATAGGCATTGCGAAAAAAGATCACATAAGATCAGAAGAAATACGATCCATAACCAAGGTGGAAGATATCATAAAAAAAGTAAGACAGTTGAAATGGAGATGGACAGGACATATGACAAGAGACAGCAGAACAAAATGGACTAAAATCCTAACAGAGTGGCAACCACGAGATGGTAAAAGGAAAAGAGGCAGACAGTCAAAAAGATGGATGGATGACATAAGGAAAGTCGGAGAAGCTACCTGGACAAGAAAAGCCAGGGACAGAAAAGACTGGAAACAGCTGGAAGAGGCCTACGTGTCACAGGACACGCTGATCACTAAACCGGAGAAATAGATGTTTTTTTTTTTTTTTTTTTTTTTTTAGATCATAAGTTTGTTGGTTTATAAGTTTATGTTTAGTTTCAGCAATAAAGGCTTAATAATAATAATTATTTTGTTATAATTTAAAGATTATTCTGTAATACTTACCTGTCATAATGTAGTAATTAATACCTAAACTGAAATAAAAGTGTACCTATCTTGTGATTGTAAACGTTTTTTTTTTGCATTTAGTCATTTCCTCGCTGAGGTGGAATGAAAAGTTACGTGTTGCACTCGAGTGCAAAGATTTTTCACCTCGTGCTCTTTTGATTCCCTCGCTAACGCTCAGGATTCTAATTTTGAATCACTCGCTGCGCTCGTGATTCAATTTTAGAATCCTTCGCTTGCTCGGTCATCAAAATTGAACACGCGGTTAAAAAGCAACTTTGCACTCTTGTATAACAAATATCTATTTCTTTATTTTTTTTTTACTATCAACTTATAACCTCATTATGAACAATTTAAATGATTATAAAAGCTAGGCGATCACTGGCTGCATGAGGACCACTCCGACTGCAGTCCTCGAAGCCATGCTTGAACTCCCACCGCTCCACCTGTTCATTCAGCAGGAGGCAACGACGGCGGCACTACGTCTCAAAACACTTAATTTATGGGGTAAGAAATAGGACAGCATACCAAGGCGCTGGAGGAGTTCTACAACGAGTTCCCAATAACCAAAGCCATATTATAAACGATCGGATACCCAAACAATTAGTATTCGATAAGAAATACAAAATCCAGCTCCATGAAGATCACGTTGCGAAGAGCTATGCCCCGCAGAGGTTAGAATCTTCACGGATCGGACGGATCCAAAATAGGTACTGGAACGGGAGCCGGAGTCTTCTCAGAGGACCTCAACATTCACATAGCCGCACCTCTGGGGGTCCACAATACGCTGTTTCAGGCAGAATGCATGGGCATCTCCCTAGCCGCTTCAGCCATCATGGCAAGGAAGGTTGAGGGCCACTCTATTCGCATACTTTCGGACAGCATGGCTATACTGCAAGCGCTAAACAGCCAAACAGTCAACTGTGGGCTAATACACGAGTGTGACCAACGTGCAACGCCTAAATAAGGTTGGTAATCTCAACAACATAACCATCCAATGGATCAAAGGACACAGCGACTCCCAACGCTGCGGACGAACTTGCTAGAAGGGGATCGAGCATGGTACCAGTGGGACCCGCATCCATCGTGCCACTACCATTTGGGTACCTACGTACACTAGTAAGGAAACGCTCCAGAGAGCAACACCACAAACTGTGGCTGGGCCACGGTGAGTGCAGGCAGGCCAAGGAAGCTCTTCCTAGAATCGACGGCCGCTGTACAAAACAGGCGCTTCGGATGACAAAACCACAGCTTTAATAAACACCTTTTTGTCTAAGGAGTCACAGACAGCCCACTGTGCCGAGCATGCATGGAGGTAGACGAGACAGCAGCCCACGTGCTTCTGCACTGCCCAGAGGTTGCCCCATTCAGGGCAAAGTACTTCGGTAACCCAGGTACGCTTCGCGAGATCGTCAGGAACACCAAGGCGCTGCTAGCGTTTCTCGTGGAGTTGGGGTGGATCGAATAATATTCCCACCCGTACGCAAAATACGCGCTCAGACGTGGAGTTGCTGTTTCAGGCAGAATGCATGGGCATCTCCCTAGCCGCTTCAGCCATCATGGCAAGGAAGGTTGAGGGCCACTCTATTCGCATACTTTTATATCTTACTTGATTTTTAATTAATACTAAATCTCCACTCTTTTGTAGGATTTTCATTTTAATCAAAATGTATTTTTCTTCCTTAATAACAATTTATTCCTAGTTTCACCTTGTGCTCTTTGGAGTCTGTATTTTAGCTCCAAAGGGTAAAAAATCTTTCGCTTCTAAAGAAACATAAACAAGTGGAGAAACATTTTGCTTTTAGAAGTGGGACACTTTTGGTGTAGATAAAATAAAGGATAATAATTTTGTGTTCACCAAAAATCTTAAGGTACATCTAAGTATGTATGCATTTCTAAAATATTGATCTTAAACCCGTTTAATTGTTTTACTATAATTAAACTACTCGGCCAACAAAATATGTTACATCAAACAAATTCCAAATTAACACCAAGATATAACACTTTTTTATTGTAGTGCGCTGCAAATATTCTATTGTAACAATAACTATTTTATTCGGGTATGATTTAAGCTGTCACCAATTTAATTCATTTTGTGTTTCTTAAATAATAGGGTTTGCCCGCAAAATAGTAGATTTGTCACCAAAATGTAGTCACCAAACAATGTAAAATCAATTCCACAATAAATCACATAAAATCATGGAGATATAGGGTCTAGTACCAAATAATTGTTTTTGTATATATTATAATAGGTTTGTCCTAATAAGCATTTAAGCAAACTAATTGAAAGAGATCACCAATAAACTATATATCTCTTTTTCCTATCAATGCAAGTCGATTCTGGAGGTCACAGTTTTAACCTAACCTAACCTAGCCATTTCTGCCATCTGCGCCAAGCGATCGATTTATTTGGTGACAGATCTACCATTCTGAGCACCAAGCTATTATTTAAGTAATAAAACTATTATTATAAGAACGAAGTTTATATTCATGTAATGTACTACAATTTTATTGGTAATCCATCTCATATTTTACACATTATGTATATTAACAATAATTTGGTAATTCATACCTGGGAACACTCTTTGTTTACCTGAGAACGAAAATATTTCGTGGCGATAGATCTATTTATTAGGTGATACAACTTGATGACAAATATAAATTTTGGTGACAAAAAATATAGTTCCCATTTTATTCTTCCCCGAAAAATACTGATCGTGCACCAAAAATTCCTGAATGATAAAAAATGCATAAGTTAGTTAAAACTGTGACCCCCTGCCAGTAACGACTTGCATTAATAGAAAATGGATAAAGATATAACACTTTTTTATTGTAGTGCGCTGCAAATATTCTATTGTAACAATAACTATTGCAGTGCATTATCTGTAGTAAAACTAAAAAAATAAATGCTTGTTTTTAAAATTAGTTGTAAGTATTACTATTTTTATAAATTTGCAACAGTTGTTAAATAGATGCTCGTTATGACATATGTTAATTAACATATTTTGGTGCACATTCAGTATATTTGGTGGAACACAGGCAAAATTAGGTAAATGAAATGGGAATAAATTGAAGTACTTTTAAATACCATCCTAAAATAAATAGTGAAATTCGCTCTCGCGGGGTTCGAAGCTCGAACCTGAGCGGAGCTGTTCATTACCCACCAGTGTTTGAGTGTGGGGAGCCGTGAACGTAAAGCTGGCCACGTCAACTTGTCTACGTCAGGGTTTATACTTACCTAACAGTAAAACACCCAACACAAGCTGACGGAATAATTTACGTCGCGGCGCGTTGAGGATAACAAAATAGGTATATTATACTGTCCAGTTTGGTTGATGACGATCGGCGAGCGGATTATTATTATTTTACCTGTTCGAAACGAGGAAAATGGTCACCGCTTCAAATACTCACTGCCTAGCATACTAAGACATTGTCAATACACTTCCTCTAAAACTGGCTCTTATTGCACTACGATTACGTTGAACATGGAACGTATTTCACACAATGACGTATTATATTATTCTTTATTGATTAATTTATAAATTAGTTTGTCATTTTTAAATATATTTTTATAAAAACATAAAAAAAATATAAAATTAGTAGCCCACCGGTATCGGGAACAGGGTACAAGCTACCGGCGGCCAGGGCTCCAGAGAAAGGAACCTCCTAACAATACGAGCCGTGTCCAGGCAGGAGTACCGCTTTCTGGATGAAGCCCTTGATCCAGCTGCCTACCGAGAACCTCCTCAGGTATTGGTCGAGGCTCTTGGCAAGTAAGCCATTGGCAGATATGACGACTATCGGCAATACTCGACCAATACCTGAGGAGGCTCTCGTTAGGCAGCTGGATTAAGGGCTTGATGCAGAAAGCGGTACTCCTGGACACGGCTCGTATTATTGTTAGGAGGTTCCATTCTCTGGAGCCCTGACCGCCGGTAGCTTGGACCCTGTTCCCGATACCGGTGGGCTACTATTTTTATATTTTTAATGTTTTTTTTTTGTTTTTGATAAGAAATATGTAAAAATATAAAAAATATGTACGTAAATAAATAAATGACCGAGAACAACTGTTCTATTCCTTATAGTCTCTTCTGTGATTTTTTTACAGCGAAGACGCGTTTGATTTTAATGTCTAAGAAATAATACTTAATTAAAAGATTCGTATCTAAGTATTCGAAATCTTATCGAATTCGAATTTGAAATCTAGGTCACATGCTATAAAAAATGTTGAGTGCTCTTTTACAAAAGCACCAACCTGCATTATGAAAAGACTTGTTAAGGTCTTTATTTCTTAAATGGTGGTACAGGATGTTAATGGGCTGTGGGCTGGTACCGCAAGTTGCTCCTAGGCATTTTCTGTACTAAAAATGCGTCACTTATATCTTTGGAATTACCCCAGAGTAGAAGTCCATATCTTAGTAAAGTAAAGAGAAAACATACCTGTGGAAGGCAGTAAGGTTAACTGCTTGGCCGTGGAAGGCAGTAAGGGTAAATGACAAAAATACTTAAGTATATAAAAATACGTAAGACTTCTTTTGTAACACATCGTGTTTGTCACTGATGTTATCGACTCTATAACTGCCTTAATTGCCAACAGCTCTGCTGTGAGTTCCGCCTCGGCTGTAATGACAGTTTCCCCATCTGTAATGTAAGTACATACTATAAGACTACATTTTTATTTACACACGGATACTGATATTTATGGCTGGATCCGTGACTCATATATGGGGCAGCCACCACGGGACTAACTCAAACTCAAAGCATTTATTTCAATCGGACCATTACAGGCACTTTTGAATTTCAGAAACAAAATGATGAAGCTACAGTCCCGGACACAAGGCATAATAACTTGTGAAAGTACTGTAGTTGCCCATTCCAAAGCGTTGATCTCTATGCAGAAGAATGGGCAAGAAACTCCGTGGACACTCTTTTAAATTATAATTCTTTTTATTCATTTTTCAAACGTATTAATTAATTTTTCATACGTATGTGAATAAATATTTCTTAAAAAATAAACAGGGTGGAATTTTGTAATGCCACCTGAGGAGAAGTACTCTTCATACTTTAGATAGAAAATTTTACTCAAAGAAAACATTTCTTTATTTTGAAAAGAAATAAAACGGCATTCAAAGATTTTTGAAAATTCGCTTGCCGTATACGGTAATCGAACCGACTAAAATCTGTAAAAGTTGCACCCTGTACTTTTATTGCATCGATCGTTAGGGTCAATAAGGATGAAATCTCTTTAACAAACTTCATAAATTAAATGAAAGGAAAACAATGCGGGCCGTATCGAGGAGTACTGCCTTCTGAATCAGGCCCTTAATCCAACCGCCTAAGGAGAGCTTCGAGAGATGATCGTCGATGCTCTTGGCCATCAGGCCATTGGCGTACTATCGGCACAATGACAGCCGTCACATTCCACATGTCTACAACCTCGTGTGCCAAGTCGAGATATTTTAGTTGCTTCTTTTTCTCAGCTTTCACGAGGTTCTCGTCATGTGGGATGGTAACATCGATTATCATACGCGGCGCGCTGATCGGTCTATCACAACTATGTCAGGCTTATTGGCGACAATAGTCCTGTCAGTAATGATAGACCGGGCACATACTTGTAGTACAGTACGGTACCTCAGATTCCACAAGATTATATTTCAAGGCAAGTTGCTGGTGAATAATCTTGGCTACTTGGTTGTGCTAGTGCAAGTACTCGCCGTTAGCTAGACGAGAACAACCAAAAATAATATGACTGATGGACTCACCCGGAAGGTGGCATGCCCGGCACACGTCAACCGTGCCATCCTTCATAAAATATTTCCGGTACCTGTTCGTCTATAATCGCATTAACAAAACCTTCAGTTTCCCCAAAGAGGTCACCGAATCGTGGCCAGGACACGGACGCTATAAAATCTACATCGGGCCCGTGAAGAGCCCTGTAGAAGCGCCCGTGAAGCTCTTTGCCTTGCCATACTTCTCTGCGGTCATCGGTAGTAAGTACTACAGGTTTGCACCAATTCTCTTTAGCCGTGGAGGGTCTTTGCGTTTAAAAAGCCACGTTCCCCACACTTTCGTGGGATGTACAGTCTCATCACTGATGATCGTTGGTGATGAATCCGGTTTGCGGTCAGCAGTGTACGGACTCTCCTATCCAGGGCATCGAGTTCAGTCTGAGTCCATTTAAGTATACCTAAAGAGTACATTAAAACCGGCATGGCCCAACCGGTGAAGGTGCGCACCTTGTTCCCGCCCGAAAGAAGGCTATTTAAAACCTTCAGCCGACCAAACAATCGCTCCTTCAACAGTTGCTTCATGTCAGCTACGTTAATGCATAACGCTTCCGACATACCCAAATTCTTATAGCTCTCGGATGAGGAAAGGGATCTGAAGTGTATGGAATCCGAGAGTTGAATTCCCTCGGATTCCATAATCTCCCCTCGTTTTACATACATGACTGCACATTTGTCCACACCAAATTCCATCCTGATGGCGTTACTAAAAGTTTCAGTTACTATCAGTAGCTCCATCAGTTGCAATTTGTTGGGGGCAAAGAGTTTCAGATCATCCATGTTAAAGAGGAGAGGTATGACCTGACCACCTCTTCTCAACCTCAGACCTGAATCCTCCAGCAATGTACTTAGAGGATTCAGGGTTAGACAGAACCAGAGTTAAAACAAACTGTCACCCTGAAATATTCCCCGTTTAATCCATACAGGCTCATCGTTCCCCTGGATCTGTCGACATCCTGGATATCGAAGGACCGTTCTCCATTGGGGCATACAGGACTTAAGGAAGACGCGTAGAGTTGCATCTATCTTGTACAACTACACCACCCTCATCAGCCATGTATGTGGCACCGAGTCATAGGCCTTCTTATAATCTATCCAACATGTCGACAAAACCTTGCGGGATCGACGAACCTGTTGGCTAATTGCCATGTCGATGAGGAGTAGCTCCTTAGTACCGCGAGGCCCGTTCTTACATCCATTTTGAGAAGCTGACTTAATAGAATTACTGTCAATGTGTTTGGTAATTTTCGCTCGCAAAATTATAATAGATATTATTACAAAATCGTATTTACATCATTCCTGTTGAGTTTATACAAATATGTGAGAACGATGTAGAAAAATGTGCACAGTAAGAGCGTCCAGAGTAAATAAATAATAAAAAGCTAAATTTAATTAAAAATCTAAATAAATTAAAAATGAACCTTGGCAGCTAAAATATGACCAGTCCCAACTGACAGCGCCCGTTCACGAACATGACGTATGGATCAGCCCCATTCAGCTCAACCATTTTGAAGGGAACTAAATGACCCGACACACCCGCCACCATCAGCGATACATTTAAGTGAGCATAACATTCTGTCAACCACCAGGGCATCGTCAAGTCAATAATAGTACATGGTACTCACACATAGGCTTTTTTATGCAAAACTACGTGTTGTTTTCATATACATCATGTCAATATCCTTAAACTGTTCTCGTTATAATGTATAATATACAGGCATTAGAGCTATGTAGCTCTAATGGTTTTTTTCAGATTTTTTTTCTTTTGGCAGAATAAATACAGACTCGATGTATCCAGCACACCCCTAAAGTAAAATACCGTATGATATTATACTATGAAAATAACTAAAATAGACTAGTCTCGCGGTATCTATGTAAATTAGTAAACTGACGGATTGTTTTAACAGCATTATGCTGCTGAACTAAGCCGTCCTGCAAGAGATGCAATATGACCCCATTGTAGCCTTGAATCGAGTAATCCCCAAGAAAAACAGTTTAATCGACGAATTCTAGTTTCTCTTGATTCAATACTACACACATCAAAAGTGTCTAGGGATCAAGCATTTTTATGCGGATTTCTTGAGATTGAGATGTGGCTTTGTAATAAATTTATGATTTTATAAATTTATATGGATCCTTTTTGGTGCATTTCATAATTTGAATCAGGAACTCTCAATCAAATTCAAGTAAAAGATGAAAATAAGCTGTCAATATTTTCCCTATAAAAACATACAACGCATTGAAGACATTATTAGTGCTACTGTTTCCCTACTACTGATTAAAACCAACGTTATTATGGAGCGGCGACGTCATTTAAGCAGGGAAGAAATGCTCAGAGCCGTGGGAATGATAGAAGCTGGTTCCCGGCAACGTACTGTAGCTTTAGCTCTGAATACAAGTCAGAGTGTTATCAGTCGACTTTGGACACGTTACCGAAGCACTGGTACCGTGGCTGAGCGCCATGGAGGACGGTATCGCTGCACCACACGGAGACAAGACCGATACATTCAAATCTTAACTCGAAGAGCTCCAACAATAACCGCCATGATGTTAGCCGTGAGGCTTCATCACTCTTCAGGGAACTTAATTAGCGACCAAACAGTCAGAAACCGCTTGCATGAAGTGAACCTTCATTCCCGAAGACCGCTACGGGTACCACCTATAGCAATGCACAATCGTAGGATTCGATATCAATGGGCTCTTGAACACAGAAATTGGGCAGAAGAACAATGGCGTTTCGTGTGCTTTTCTGATGAGTCTCGTTTTGGTATGAGACCGGATACAAGACGTATACGACACTGGAGAACCCCTGGACGCCAACAGCGATTAAAATCCTGCCAGGAAGTCCATCCTTATAGTGGTGGAACCATCATGGTATGGGCGGGTATTTGGATCGGCGGAAGAACTGATTTGATTTGGATCAGAGGCAACCTCAACGCTCAAATTTATGCTGAGACGATTGTATCAGACGTCATCGTTCCTCTACAAGTGCAAATCGGTCCCTTATTTCAGTTAATGCATGATAATGCACGACCGCACACCGCAAGAGTTGTAAGACAGACTCTCGCCGCAGCTAACATCAATGTCCTGCCCTGGCCTGCTCAGTCGCCAGACTTGAACCCGATTGAGCATGCATGGGATGTGCTACAGAGAAGAGCTCTGCCGAATATGGAGGGTATCCAGTCGCAAGAAGACCTTTTTTTGTTGTTGCAACGAACATGGGCGGCCATTCCACAGCGTGATTTGGATGAACTCATTTTGAGTATGCCAAACCGATGTTCTTGTGTTGTTAGTGTTCGCGGTAGAAACACGGATTATTAATTGTTTAAGTTACCCAATAAAATTTTAAAGAAAACTGTTATTTCAGTCTTTTTTTCGATCTTTAATGTTAGTGGTTCAAATGTCAAAAATCCCTTTATTAGGAAAATGGCAAATTTCTTTATTAATGCAAAGGTGACTTGGTTTATCGTTACTGTGACAAACGAAAACACTTTATTTGATGAATCCTTAAAGAAAATTTTAATTAATATCAATCAGGAGAAAAGTTATTGCAAAAATATATGTTGATCCCTAGATACTTTTGATGTGTGTATGTCACAATCACTACTTTTGACATTTGGCACAGCAAACTCAAACTCAAACTCAAAGCATTTATTTCAATTAGACCATTACAGGCACTTTTGAATGTCATAAAAACAAGAACAAAAAAATGATGCTGCTACAGTCCCGGTCACAAGGCATAATAACTTGTGAAAGTACTGTAGTTGCCCATTCCAAAGCGTTGATCTCTATGGAGAAGAATGGGCAAGAAACTCCATGGACACTCTTATGGAGCAAATCTTATGCACTTCGTTTTTTCTCCAGTTATTACAAAATTTTTGAATATTTAGAATTCTGGTCAAAAAGCACTTCCTCTCTCCTTAAACAACATTAAATAATTCTATGCTAATAATAGAACTAAACTTCGATATATAATGTTTATGTCCGCGTGAATATTATAAGCTAATAGCCTGGCTATTTTGTGTCTACAACTAGTAGGTAGAAACACATTACCCCGTGTCGTTGTCGTAATAGGGCTCAGAATGCCTAAATTACTAATTCCCTGTTCTGAGTCCTAATTTAGCTCGGTTGAGCTCGCGTTCGTCATATAACAGAATATAAACGGCAGTCGGCTTATCGTACAGATAAGAAGGTACAATAACACAATAGTGCAATAACAACTAAGTAAACATCACTGTCGAGAACTTCACTTTGTAATGGCTTGTCTATTTTGATTAGTCCTCTGCTGAGACGTGCCCTGCCACGCTATCTAAACAGTCCCCGAGCATCGGGAACTGGGGGGTCCAAACTACCGCTGGTCCTTACCACCTACTAAGTACTGCTTCCTGAATCAAGCCTTGGATCTAGATACTCAAACTGCTTAATTTTTGTCTGCTTTCACGAGATTCTCGTCCTGCGGGACTTTTACAACAACAATCATTGCTCCATATCGACATATCACCACAATGTTAGGCTCATTGGCACCCCAATCTGAGGAGACCAAACGCCTCCTACTGTAGGCTCTTCGTTGGAGTCATGCTGTCCATGGCTCTTTACGTGGTTCCGGTGTGGGCGCGTTCCGCCGCTCAGCGGACAAACCTCCGCCCGGTGCGATCTCAGAGTGACTGTTGCAACCCTGTGCAGGGCATGCCACAATAGTGGCGATAAGTCCCCTCATTGAGGAGTGGCTGGAAAGGCGCTACGGCGTCCTTCCCTACCACTTGACGCAGGTCTTAATCGGACACGGAAGTTTCGGAAGGTTATTGCACATAATCGGGCGGGAGGAAACGGTGAAGCACACTGTGGCGGTCTGCTCTGGGAGTGCGGAGCACTGCTGTGTCTTCGTAAAGGCGATCAGTGGCGGCGACCTCTCGCGTCCAGCCCTGGTTCAGGCCATGGTCCAAAGCGAGAGGGAATGGGAAGTGGTCACTTCCTTCTGCGGAGCAGTTATGATAGCGAAGGAGGTGGCTAGACGTTTGAGGGAGAGAACCTCGAACCAACTTAGCCGCCGCAGGAGACGTTCCGGGCGTCGGGCGATACGAGACGACTCCCGCTCACCGTAGGCGCGGGTCTGTGGACGTTAGACGGGTTGCAATGATGGGTTGACTTTTTCCTATCCAAAAAAAAGGCGAACAATAGTCCTGTTAGTGACGGCATTTTTTTTTTGGGGTGGGAAATCATCAAATAACTTGTACTGGGGTGTGTCAGACTTGTACTGACTAAAACCCACCCATGTTCCTTCTATTGCCCTTTACGTGCCGGGGCCGCGGTATCTCTTTCGAACAACCCGCAATCTGCTTTGCTGACATCTCTTTGAGGCGCGCGTGAAACACTAACGCGCCGTCGACACGGCCTGTTGTCATTAGACGGACGGACGGTGAGCTACCCATTGCTCACCGTCCACAGGCCCGCATCCACGGTGGCCGGGAGTCGTCTCGCGGCGCCCGGCGCCCGGTGAGTCTCCCGCGGCGGCTGGGTTGGTTTGAAGTTCTCTCCCTCAACGCCCGGCCATCGCCTTTGCATTACTGCTTCGCAGAAGGAGGTGACCGCTTCCCATTCCCTCTCGCTCCGGGCCATGGACTGAACCAGGGCCGGACGCTTCAGATCGCCGCCGCCGATCGCCTCTAGCACGGCGGTGCTTCGCCCCTGGGCAGACCGCCACTGTGTGCTACACCGTGTCCTTCGGGCGATCGTCACAATGGTGACATCCGGGCGTTTCCTCCCGCCCGATTATGTGCAGGGACCTCCCGAAACTTTCGTGTCCGGTGAGGACCTGCGTCAGGCGGTAGGTGAGGACGCCATGGCGCCTCTCCAGCCACTCCTCAAAGAGGGGACTTACCGCCACTATTGTGGCGTGCCCATTAGTGCCTATTTGTGACGGCATGCTACCATCCGGGTGAATGAATTCGCCACATTATCTCCGGTTGCAAGTAAAGTACTTGCATAGACACAAACTCGTGATTTCCGAGACCGATACTAAAAAACAAGCATATTGACTTGGCTCGCGAGGTTGTCGACATGTGGGATGTCATCATAACTTCATCCATGACTGCACAGACAAAACCATCGGTTTCTCCAAAAGAGGTCCCCGGAACGTAACCAGGCTACAGACGCTAATTGGTCTACATCGGGTCCATGTAGGGCACGGAAAAAGCGTCCGTAAGCTGCTTACTCTGCCATACCTCCTTGCGGTAGGGTCAAGTACTACAGGTTTGCGACAGTTCTCTTTAGCCAAGGAGAGCAGGGTGAGGCCGTTGTCCACCGCAACTGCATCTCGATGCATCCCCACGTCGGCTTCTAGGAAATATTCCCTGATACTGCATATCTCATGATTAAGGAGAGTCTAAGCGTTCAAAAAGCCTTGACCTCCACAGTTCTTGAGATACACTGTCTCATAACCGAAGAACGTGGCTGATGCATTCGATATGCCGTCAACAATGTACCGTCTAGTTCCGTTTCATTCTATTTGAGTATGCCGAAAGAGTACATCAAAAGCTGCATGACTCAACAGTTGAAAGCGCGCACCTTGTTTCCGCCTGAAAAAAGACTATTAAATACTTTTCTCAGGCGGCCAAAGAAGCGCTCCTTCAACGATTGCTTCCTGTCAGCAACATTAATATCCAGCGCTTCCAACATCCCCAAATACTTGTAGGTTTCAGTTGCTCAGACGGAACTAAGGTTTATGGAATCCGAGAGCTGGATTCCCATAGATTCCACGATTTCCCGTCGCTTTACATGCCGCACATTTGCACAACAACTTCCATCCTTGATGGTGCTACTGAAAGTTTCAGTTACCCTCAGTAGCTACATCAGTGAACAACATACTTATTAATAAAGCTAGAAAACAAAGTTGGTGTTCAAAACATAAATGTCGCGGTTCTGAGACCGCTATCAAATTATGCAAATGTGTGTCCATGGCAGAGCGCCCCCGCGCCCGCCCCGGCCCGCGCGCGCGCTTCCGAGCGCGTGACTGCGCACCCGCCGCCGCGCCGGTCATACCGCGACGTGCTGGTCACATTCATATGCTAATTTATGTAAAAAAATTGGGAACACACGAATAATTTGACTAATTTAATAATAGTTATTCATCTTAATATCGCTCAAATATATAAATCTGGCCGTTGCTTGCACTGCGATCCAAGAAACAGATTACACAAACATAGCAATAACCTACTCAAATGATTATTCCAACTTATCCTGAAATTTTATTGTTTTTGCAATTAACCTGAAACTACTCTGTAATAATCTGTTGAAGAAGCTAAAAAACCAATATGATCAGAGTCAACTACAGAAAGCAGGTAAAAACAGCAAGCTTATATGGAAATTCATAAAAACTAACACTATTAGATCAAAAAATTCCGAACCAGCCCTTGATCTTCTATCTTCTGAGCTAAGCCCTACCGAAGCAGCAAATAAAGCTAACAACTACTTCATTAACGTAGGAAAACACTTAGCAGAGAAAATCTTACTTTCTAGTTATTCCTTTCAAAGCCAAACTATGACATACGCAACACAAAACTCTTTCGTCTTATTAGATACCGATGTTAATGAGGTAGTAGGTATAATAGATGGACTAAAGGAAATTTGTGCCCTAGGGTGTGACGACATACCTAATAGCATACTCAAAGGATTTAAATACCTCATTGCCCCTCCTTTGACACACATTTTTCAGCTATGTTTAACAAAAGGAATATTTCCTAAATTGCTTAAAACAGCCCTTGTTACCCCTATGTTTAAAGCTGGAGATAAAAGTTGTGTAAATAACTACAGGCCAATTTCAGTTCTAACAGGCCTCTCAAAGATATTAGAAAAGATTATAAACTCTAGATTAATAAAATATCTTGAAAGTAATAAATTACTTTCTGATCATCAATTTGGTTTTAGGCCTAAAACATCTACAAGTCAAGCTGTTCATCATCTGACTAATTTTATAAGCACTAACCTAGATAACGGCATGCACACAATAGGGATATTTTTAGACCTAGCCAAGGCTTTTGATACAATTTCTTGTACCTTGCTTTTATCCAAGCTGGAGATGATGGGAATACGGGGTGTACAATTGCAACTGTTGTCTGATTACCTCAGCGACCGCCATCAGTGTGTAAAAATAGGTCAGTGCATCAGTTCTGAGCTTAAAAATACCTGTTACGGAATCCCACAAGGCAGTATTTTGGGTCCTACCTTGTTCTTAATATATATAAATGACCTATGCAATTTGACACTCCAAAATGGTGTCATTATGTCATATGCGGATGATACAGCTCTACTGTTCGCAGCTAAATCAACAGTCGACGTCTATGATGTTGCACAGAAAGGTTTTAATACTGTGTCTAACTGGCTTCATAAAAATCTCTTAACACTAAATATAAACAAAACAAAATACCTATTATTTACAATGAGAAACGCTTATCCAACTCTTACTAATCTAAGCATTCAAGCGCATAACAATTGTAATTTACATAATGCTGACATTGCATGCACTTGTCCCACTTTAGCGAAAACAGACCATATCAAATATCTAGGTATTACGATTGACTCAAATCTGAACTTCCGCAAACACATCGATTTATTATGCACCAGAGTGCGTAAACTAATCTACATTTTCAAAAACTTACGTCACATTGCCCATTTTCGATTAATTAGGCAGGTTTATTTGGCTTTGTGTCAATCTATTATTACCTACTGCATAACATCCTGGGGTGGTGTCGCTAAATCAATTTTGCTGCCCCTAGAACGCGCCCAACGAGCAGTTTTAAAGGTTGCTACTTTTCGTCCATTCAGATTCCCTACACATCAGCTTTATATAGCATGCAGGGTTCTAACAGTACGTCAATTGTTTGTTTTGAACGTAATCTTATTACAACACACTGAACTTTATTTTAACCCAGTAGGTACCCTCAGATAGGAGGAGAAAAGATTTGGTTTGTGCTAACCTTCGGACGAAACATGCTTTTGCTAATCGTTTTTACTTATTTTTGGGACCCTACTTATATAACCAGTTTAACAAAGTACTAAAGATTTATAGTTTAAGTTATAATACTTAGGTGTAATCTACTAGTTCAGGTATACCTGGCAAAACACAATTATGCAGACACGGAAAAACTACTAGAAATTGTGAAATAAAGTCTGTATGTATGTACACACTCTAATAAAAGTCTCACTGTTGACCTAATCTACTCTATACTATCTACTTTAACATTATTCGTTAATTTTATTTTAACATTTTATCTTACATTCGATAAAATAACATAATCACTATCACTACATCATCACTTCACTATCACTACAACATAGTATAAAACAAAGTCGCTTTCTCTGTCCCTATGTCCCTTTGTATGCTTAAATCTTTAAAACTACGCAACGGATTTTGATGCGGTTTTTAGTAATAGATAGAGTGATTCTTAAGGAAGGTTTTAGTATATAATTTGTTAAGTTTTTGTATTTATTTCTGTGTACATTAACTATATTGGTTGAAGATGTCGGCAAAAAGTATGCTGTCTGGGAGCTTTCAACGAAAACGCTGCCTAAACCCTTTAAGATATAACAAAATAATGTATGGTGTAATTGTGTATCTTATATAGGTTCACAGAAAAGACAGCGGTGACATATGTCTATATCTTAAGGATAACATACTATATCCATTTTAATACTTTAACAAATGGGCAATTATAAAGCGCTAACTTGGAAAGCTATTTACACAAATACTGTATTAATCCTTATCATTTTAAATAGGTTGGTTGGCATGAACATTTCATGAAGATTATTTTTTCCATTTACATCATGCAGATTAAATAAATACTTTAGGAGATATAGCAAAATCAAAATAACGCGCAACAAAATTAATTTCATGTCGCCGTGACTAGGCTGGCCCGCTCGGGCGCGGTGTAGGGAACAAGTCGCTCATCGCTGAGTGCGCGACCCGAACACGGGCAGACGCGTGAGCACAGAGTACGTTGAGTTGACACGTTCCTTACAAACTAAATTCAAATCCTTTATTTGTGAACATATAGGTACAATAAGATCTAATTACATAAAATGTAATAAAACATTTTATGTTTATGGTTTTATGAAGTTTCATAATACATACCTATTAGTTAGATTCGTACCATTACCTATGGACGGACGGACAGCGAAGACTTAGTAATAGAGTTTTTACCCATTGGGGACGTAACCTTAAAAATGAGACGTACCTAATTTTATTTATACTTCGATTTTGTTATTTTTGCTATAGGCTGCTTTTTATCAACACACCACGCGGGCGAAGCCGCGGGCGGAAGCTAGTATTTAATAATATAGAAGTCTTAATATTATATACCTAAATAATTACTTGTTAAGTCGTTGAAAATAATATGTCTTCTCTATACTTAAGTTAGCTACTAATAAATTTACTAATATCCTCTTTTTAAAATGTTTGACGTAAATTGATGGCCTGAAACACAGGTTTTCATAAACCTAGATCAGGAAGGTCTACATTATAGTTAGAATTAATTTTCCTCTATGACGATTAATGTAAATCATAGTTTTACTTATACTTGAATAAATTTTATTTATATTATTTATTTATTACTTATAGTGGGGCGCCGTATATGTTTGGGGGTTAATACCTCGGAATGCCGGGCCAGTAAATGAACCTTTATATAAACTTTGGAAAGTTGTTTTTAATAGTATAAATAGAAAATTTAAAAAAAAATGAGTTTTACTTCAATTATATTAGTTTAAAGTTATATTTTAAAAAGAACAACTATTACTTGAACAAAATCAAAATCATTTATTTCAAGTAGGCCAGTTACAGGCACTTTTGAACTGTCGAAACATTGACAACAATAAAAATGAAGCTACAGTCCCAGTCACAAGGCATAATAACTGGGAAAGTACTGTAGTTGCCCATTCCAAAGCGTAGATCTCTATGGAGAAGAATGGGCAAGAAACTCCATGGACACTCTTTTAAATCAGAATATTGTTACAAAACCTTGGTTACATCATTCGTGTTAATGTGGTAAACTATGTGAGAACGATGTAGCAAGACGTGCACATTAAAAGTGTTCATAGAAAAAGAAAAAGCTGTGGCAACTGAGAGATGACCAGTCACAACTCACAGCGCCCGTTCACGAACATGACGCATAGATCAGCACCATTCAACTCAACCATTTTGAAGGGAACTAAATGATCCGACACATGCGCCACCATCAGCGAGACATTTGAGTGAGCAGAGCATGTCATATGCTCTCAACCGCCAGAGCAAATTAGTCAAGAAAAGACGTAGGTTTCCATTGAATGATAGCTTTGTAGCACAAAGTACTCACACAATTTGGGCTATGCGATTATATAATGCTAAGAAATTGAATCTTGTATAGATTCAATTTCTTAGCATTATATAATGCAAAGATAGTTGTACAATCTTCAGCAGCTCCAACAATACTATTGAATGCTATCAATTCATTCGCCCCTGTTCTTGTGGAGCAGGACCGACATTAAGCCAAGCATTTTTGTCAGTAATATAATCGTCCAACTTATAATATGCTTGTTTACATAGTGTGCGTTTAATGCATGTTTTAAATTTCGTCTCACTCAGTTCAAGGATACTTTGTGGAATTTTATTATAGCACCTTAAACAGTACCCCATGAAAGATTTGTCTACTTTAGCGAGTCTGAAGCCCGGCTGAACTACTTAATTGGTTCCTATTTCTGGTATTGTCCGATCTTCGGTCTCAAGGGACTGCAGGCATACCGATGAAAGGTGGGGAGGAGAATAGAGGGGACAACAGGAGCTGTTGGGTATTGTTAATGTGGACACTAACAGAACGCGTCGCTCTAAAAAATGCATGTAATGACATAATAAACCATGCCTCTAAAAATAGCGCAGGAGATTTTATCGAATGCCAAAAATAATAGTAGGCTCATAGATAATTATGATAGGTAGGTACAAGAAACGCTCTCAGAAAATAAAATATTTTCTTGTCAAGCAGAAGCTGATGCCGACAGACTAATCGAAACTGCTGTTGCTGCAATCTGAAAAGATTGCTGCAGTGTCCGAATCCGAATGTGTCCGATGTAGATGTTTTAGTTGTATTGACTGCGCTCTCACCAACAGACCGAGGAATTTATTTTCGAAAACCAAACGCACAATACCGTAAAAACGTACTCTTCTATGAGCTTAGAAAAACGTATTACCAAAGTGTACCATATTTTGTTCTTTCATGCATTCACAACTTTATAAATGGTGCCCCCCAAAAATCTAAGATCTTTAGGTATTAAGATATAACTCTTTTTGAAAGTAACTACTAAAAATACCTGCGTTAAACTGCCGTCGTTACCACCTCCTGCAGATGCAACTTTTGAACACTTTAAAAGAGTATTTTTACAAATTCATACATGGCTCGGAAGAGAAATCGCCAGAAGAATGGGGTTGGAAATATGAATGCGAAATAGCGATACCGCATACAATGACGCAGCGACCAGCCCCAGAGTCTTTACTGAAAATTGTTTTTTGTTCATGCAAAACAGGATGTGGAGCATCTTGTGGGTGCAGGAAAAGTGGGTTAAACAGCACTGCGGCTTGCTTAGAATGCAATGGTGGCAGTTGTACTAATCCTTCACCTACAATCTACATAAACGAGATCGACGATGATGACATAATGGACCTATACAGGGTGGAATTTTGTAATGCCACCTGAAGGGGAAGTACTCTAATACTTTAGATAGAAAATTTTACTCAAAGAAAACATTCCTTTATTTATTTATTTGGTTCACCAACAATTGCATACACTGGTATAAACAAACTTAACAAGCAAAATAACAGGACAAAGTGTAACAATCACTTATAGGTAAACTCTGCATGCACACAAAACGTTGTTGTAGTTTACAAAAAAAATAAAATTAAAGACTATGGACCTAACAGATAAATTTAACTAAATGTAAACAAAATTCAAGACAAACAGATTAGAACATTGCAAAAAAATATATTAAAAAATAAGAAAAACATTAAAAACAATCCAACCCAATGAGACTCGATGGGACAAAAAATTAGTTTCATATAGCCTAAATTCAGACAATGCAGGGCTTAAGACTTATTGTTCGGGGAGATACTTATAAAAACTAGCTTTTAAATTGCCTAGACTGTCAAAATGGAGGTCGATCCGATCACTACAGTCATTCACAACCCTGCAAAACCTGGCGTAGGGAGAATGAGCACCCAGAACCGTTCTTCTTTGCGGTGGCCAGAGTGGAGTTATAGGTTTTCGGGGAATACTGGACGGCGGCGCACGGAAACTAAAATTATTTAATATTTGCGGACAGTAAATTTTATGCGCCATTACTTTGCACACAAACATAGCGTCATTCAGTCGCCGACGTTTGTCAAGAGAAACCATATTAAAATGTTTTAGAAAAGAAAGAAAACGATATTCAAAGATTTTTAAAAATTCGCTTGCCGCACACGGTAATCGAACCGACTAAAATCTGTAAAAGTATTTAATTCTTAGGAAGTGAATTGAAAAACGTTCTTTGGTTGACGTTGTCACTGCAGTTCTCGGTTCTATAACACCCTTACCTATGGCTCGTGTGACTTCCGCCTCTGCCGCAATGACAAAGTTTCCGCACTAGAATCAAAATGTGCTATACAAACGTTGATTGCATAATTCTAAAGAGAGTCACACCCCTATTTGTATTTTTGATATAATTTTACATCACTTTTGTGTAGCAGTTTATTCATAGACGACACCTATTATCCAAATTTCAATTGGTACCAAATTGTCTCGGAGTGAAATAGCTTTGACATACGGACAGACAGACAGACGGACAGAGCGAATCTAAACATAGGAAATCTAAAAAGTGAACCTGGAAATGTGATGTAGCTTGTGAGAAGTCGCCTCCAGCAGTTGTAGACCTAATAGATTGTTTTTGTTAGGACCAACATTCAGCAAGTTTATCTCCATTTGCTGACGCTCTGGTGCCAGGACCGAGCGGGTGGAGGCGTGCTTATCGTCGCTGAACTGCCTCAAGGATTCTATAATCCATCAATACCTTCCGAGTTTAGCGAGCACTATCTTAAGAGGTGCGCGGATGAAGGTGCCACGCGTCAACACCGATAGATATGTCATTCGCGTAAATACGCTAATCTCTTGTCGCTTGTCGCTGCGTATCGCGTCTATCGTGCAGATAAACTAGCGCTCGTTCAACACTTGACAGTTTCTCGTCTGCTGACGTTTTCAAGTCGAGCGATACCGGGCGATCGTGGAGCCGATAGCGCTAGCAAATAGTCCCGATACTGGCCGGACAGGTGAATAAACTGATAACGCTGAGATGCACATGTTTTACATAACAAAGAGCAGCTGCAGCAACACGTGGCCGGCCGCGCCTGCGCGCCCAGGCGCCTGCGCCGGCACGATGTACGTCCGGCCGTACTACTTGTTTAAAAATAGCTAAAAGTATTATGATATCATTTTTCAGTATCTTAAAAATCACTCAGCGCAATAAAAACCAATGTCCTTTGAGACGCTGTTAAAATTGGTTATGTTCAAAACTAACATCATTGTGCCTCACAGCGGCCAACAAAGTTCAGGTTCTGTTTTGCCACTTGGCTAGGGAACGTGACCAGGGCTGCTGCGGTAACATAGGACGAGGACAAGATGGCGACCCTGCCGCCCGACAACGTAATTAGTAACTGTAATCATAGCATGACAATACCAGGGAAGCAATATTACTCAAAGCAGAGCTGATGGCACGAATCACTTAACGCCACGCAAGGCTAACGCTACCGCTGTGTCAACAAGTACCTTGTACCTTTAACAATTCAGTATCAAATCAAATCATTTATTTCAATTTGACCATTACAGGCACTTTTGAATGTCAAGAAACTAAATGAAATGTGAAATTGTGAAAGTACTGTAGTTGCCTATTCCAAAGCGTTGATCTCTATGGAGAAGAATGGGCAAGAAACTCCATGGACACTCTTTTAAATTATTATAATATTTTTACAAAATCGTATTTACATCATTCATGTTGAGATTATACAAATATGTGAGAACGATGTAGAAAGACGTGCACAGTAAGAGCGTCCAGAGTAAATAAAAAGCAAAATTCAATTTAAAATATGACCAGTCCCAACTGACAGCGCCCGTTCACGAACATGACGTATGGATCAGCCCCATTCAGCTCAACCATTTTGAAGGGAGCTAAATGACCCGACACACCCGCCACCATCAGCGAGACATTAAAGTGAGCATGACACTATCAACCACCAGGGCTTCGTCAAGTCAATGATAATACATAGCACACACATATGGGCTTAATAATTTTACAATACTAGAGAATTGATTCTATACATTGCAAAGATAGTCTTACATTACATGCAATCACAATCTTCTGCAGCTTCTATCCCCTTTGGGGGCAGTCTTGTAATAAATCTAATATCAAACTAGTTGTTCCCGGTTTCGTCACCACACGGGAACGCAATGCTGGAACAAAGTTTATATTTTTTGGTTCCAATTGAAAAGTAATACTCGTTAAGACTGAGATACCATAAGTAAAAAGGCTGAAATAAAAAATATTTTTTGCGAAAAACCGACTTCCAAAAAACACTGACAGTGTAAAATATATAAAATAGATTCCCGCACGGTAAATATATTTTAATGAGCTACAGGTAGTTGTTCCGGGTCTGCCTGTTTGTGTATGTGAGTTTAAATGTTTGTAAACGCACCCACGATACAGGAGAAATTCCTAGTGTGGGGCAACGTTTTCGTAGCTATTTCTTAAACAGTTGAACCCAGTTTCGGGCTTAAGGTGCCGCGGTAAGCAGCCGCTCAGCGGACAGACCTCCGGTGTAATCTCATGGTGGCAACGAGAGAGCGACTATCGTAACCTCATGCAGGGCACGCCACAACAGTGGTGAAAAGGTTTGAGGAGTGGCTGGAGAGGCGCCACGGCGTCCTCACCTACCGCCTGACGCAGGAGGGGGAGGATCCTGCACATAAGCGGGAGGGACGAAACGCCCGGGTGTCACCACTGTTACGATCGCCCGGAGTACACTGTGGTAGAGGCGATCGGCGGCGGCGACCTCTCGCATCCGGCCCTGGTTCAGTTCATGGTCCGGGTCGAGAGGAAATGGGAAGCGGTCACCTCGTTTTGCGAAGTAGTTATGCTGGCGAAGGAGGTGGCCTGTTGTTCGAAAGAGATACCGCGGCCCCGGAACACAAAGGACAAAATAAGGAACATGGGTTTTAGTCAGTAAAAGTTAGACACTATTTTATTTGATTATTTCCGATCAGAAGCAAAAAGTTATTTAATATTTGAGTCAATGTTCGTAACCATCGTCAATTGATCGCAAACATTTTAAAGTAAACCACATGTGAGTCAGCCGAACCGGTCTTCATATAAATGGGAAAATTGGATTGCGCATGAACGCCAACCGCGACAAAAGTCAAGCTCTTCTTTTTCACCCCAAAGTGCGGAATAAACCCGCTACTCCCGGCCCGGTTACTATTTATAGTTAATTAAAACGGTATAACACCAATTACAATAATTAACATAGAAACAAACAACTTACACTAGGTTACATATAAAGTAAACAACTTACACTAGGTTCCATTAAAACTAACATGGAACAGTGGACACTCTTGCATACTTTGTTTCACAAAACACTAGACATACTAGCATGACCTTATTCCATTTATCCGCAAACACATCACATTCAGGGTGGGCAGTCAGGAGAGCGCTGAGCATCTTTAAAATACGGCACACAAGCGATTCAGCTCTGGCGACAGTTTTGGAGAACGGTTGAGCGAAAAGTTTGTGTCGGCGGTTCTGACGGTGTCCGATGTACTTGTCGGGCACGAATAGCCGGCAGATAAGGGTATGAAATTCGGGGCAGTCGATACGTCCCCGGAAGGTTTTACAGGCTACCGTGAGCTGATCAAAGCCCCTTCTCACCTCTAAGGAGTTAAACCCCAACATTCCTAATAAATAGTTGGTAGGATACACATAGGTACGGAAAGAAATGGTTGAACCTTTGGAAAAAGCTCCTCAGGAAAGTTTTCAGCACCTTTTCGAGCATTAAAGTCGGGGCTGCAGTGTAGGGGTGCCAGACACTGGCACTAGACTCTAGTTTGCTTCGGGCCAGAGTGTTGTAAAGTAATCTTAAAACATTACGATTGCGGAAATCACGAGCATTCCGCATAACAAATCCGAGACGCCTGAAAGATTCCTTCGCGAGGACAGAAATGTGGTCCTTGAAATTCAGACAGTGATCGAAAGTCACTCCCAGATTCTTTACGTTGGTGACTCGAGATATTATTTCATCACCCAATCTGTAGTTGTAATGGATCGGCCGCAACCCTCTCCCATATGTCATGACGTGGCACTTGCTTGTGTTAAAAAAGAGTTTGTTACCAAGCTCCAGTCATAGACGGCATCAATGTCCTTTGAAGGAGTTTTTATAGCGTCGACCTGCCTACTTATATCTAAGCTACTGGATATGAAGTGAATCAGTAGATTTGAATTTACGGAGTGACCCGGACGAAACCCGTGTTGAGCATCGGACAAAAGCATATTTACGTGTTTGTAAACGTAGGTGTGGAGAATTATGCTCGAAAACTTTGGCAATGGTTGAAAGTATAGCTATAGGTCTGTGTTCCTCCACCACAGTCTTGTCGGAGGTTTTAGAGATAGGAGTGACTCGCGACGTTTTCCATTGCTCTGGGTATACGCCTATTGGATTGGAGGGCTAGGTAAAAACATGACACAGAGGGGCTGCCAGAGTACCATTACATGCCTTAAGGATAAAAGCCGGAATGTTATCTGGGCCAACGGAACTACAAGGTTTAAGCTTCTTAATTCCATTTACTACGTCCTGTGGGGTTAACAAGGGGAGGGGGATATTATTACCCTCACTACTTACATTATCTTGGGTCCAATTTGGGTGTATCGGGCAGAAACATGCCGGCAAAGTACTCTGCAAATGCCTCAGCCGCTTTAACACCCGAACAAGTCCCACCATTGTAAATAACATTTGGCTCAAAGCCGCCTTTAGATCGCAGGCTAGAAAAATACTGCCAGAAGTGTCTCGGATTTTGGCGTATACATGCTGTTTTCTACGCCACTGCAATGCAGCCTGTATGCACTATGTACGGTAAGTCCATGATCCATCTCTTGTAAAAAGCAAGCCAAGTACCAAGTAGTAAGGTGTGATGCTCGACGATAGCCTTACATTCCGGAGCCATGATATAGCAGCTCGTAACCGGCCCGTTTTTGCCATGAGTTGGCTCTAGTTCCTCGCCACAATAAAGAGCAAGTCAACTCATGTGCAAGTTGCGTCTTTTCACCTCAGTGATCCGACCCATTATGTCATACGCCTGTGTCATATTCTCCCATGCCAAGCCGTCATACCTTCATAAAATGCAAACCCTGCAGAACCGATTTTTCTGTAGAATCACAGGAGCCCTTTTCTTTTACATGTCGATCTCAGAGTGTCAATTGGGCTACGGTGGCCCCGTAGCCCAATTCATGAAATGTCTCACAAAGCGTTTCCTTGATTGCTCTTCCAAACACCCAAACCCTCTGATCGCTAATAAAAAGCACATAAACGCACAACCTCTCACCCTAAACGCATATGATCATTCGCTCCGATCCGTTGTGGGTAAAAAGTATGGAACAAAAGATTATCTCGACCTCTGACGTCACAAAATTTCAGATTATTTCGGATCAGGTGACCGTGTGGTGTAGCTCATAATGGTCACATCTATCACACTTCGCTCATCGCAAACCGCAGACAAGCTGTTCATTTGGGTTTACGAAGTGGTCGGTAAACCCAGTTTGGTACGACGACACGACGCCGACGTGCGACGTCTCGGAGTACCAAACGTCGTAACGTAACCCTTGCATAAGCCCAAGCAGCGCGGCGCGGGCGCAGCGGGACTATTGTGTGCTGGGAACCAGATCCGCGTTAGAGCTGTTGCAACGTGTTGTGGCAGACTCCAAGTCGGTCAATTAAAATGTAAGACAATGAGGTAACCGACCTTGAGCTTTATCCGAAACGCGCAACAATACGGATAACAAACCTGAATGGGCCGTATCGAGCAGCACGCCGCGCCGCCGCCGCGCCGCACAATGAATGTGATAAACATTCGACGCGGATGACACAAATTGTATTGTTTACGGCTCAGCACCGCGCTACCTCAACACTCTTTCCTGGAAAGAAAACACTTATATGACTTACGTCATCAATATTTCAGTCCCGTCATTTTGTAAACCCACTATGCAAGAACGTTTTATGTATTGCTAAACGTTTCCATTTTCTGTAGGTATCTATTGAAAAAAGGATGTAAATGATGATTTTGGTTTGAAGTGTAATCATGGCAGTCGGCAGGATAGTGCGAGAATTTCTCTTAGTTATTCGTGGTAAGAGATTGATAGTTGATTTGTTTGTCGTCAGCAGTACACCTACGTTTAACAAACAACATGTACGCAAAATATCAAGTCACCAAAACAAAGATAAACAGGATAAATCGAGATGCACAGAGACCGCCTGGAATCTGATCTCCTTTTGGAAGCCCAATGGGAAAGTGCCACAAAGTCACAAACCAAGAATATGGAAATGTGTGGGTTCTCACTTTTCACAGTAATATCCGCCGCACGCTTGCGCCATCGCCACTCTTGGCCTCTTGCCGGCGCCGGCGTCTTGCTTCTATCGATGTGCTATCAGTGGTCATGCATGTTACGCATGAGTCACGAATACAAAGCGCACTTTTGCTCAAGGAGTGGGATACCTTTGTGTTGCTGTGGGGCACCTTCGGCCCGACTACGGAAGTAAAGCGTGCCGTGTGTAGACAGTATAGTTAGCGCCGCGGAGTCACGGACCGCGTGCCGCCCGAGTCGGGCCGGGTGCTTGCCGCGTGCGGCTTGCGCTCATGCCCGCGTGAGCGGAGGCGGCTAACGAGCAGCCCACGGCGCGCTGCAGGTGATAATCACCTATAAGTAAAAGAAAATCGCACCTCAACATTAACTTTTATTACCCAAAATGTGTTAACTGGTTGTGTATTCAAATAGTTTGAGCATAACAGATGATTGACTTCATACTGCCGCAACAATCACCATTATCTGATGACTACAACACAACACGATTGCCACAACGCCACGTGATCTCTGCTATTGGCTTTGTAACAGAATGTAGGCGGCATCATCGACTACGGCGCGACCGGCCGGAAACAAAACAGATACTGGCGAACAAATGAAACGCGTAACCTGCTTCGTATACAACACAAAACTACGATGCGACATCGCATCGTAAAATCTACGAGCTTGCACGTCGCATCGCAAGAACTTGCGAACTGATACGCATTTTCTTATATCTTCTTAGCAATAACAAAAGTGCGCACTTCTTTTCACGTGCCACGACCCAGTTTAATATACGTTCAAAAACGTGTACAGTTGACTGTCGAGTGTCGTCGAAAGAATGGTCACCCGAATAGTGGAAGGGAGACGCCTTGCCGCACGAAATCGCGATGCAGAAATTCGCACCAATGTGCCACTTGTGCCACTTGTGCCAGGTTTCGAAGTAGGTACCTCGTTACTTCTAGGTATTGTTTTTAACAAGTTGCAAAGTCCTCTCCGGAATCTTGTAGGTACATATAAAAAATACTAACGAAACTCACTTGTAGCAAATCTTAAACTTATGCGGTTATGCCGAAGGTTATGGCGATTGCCAGTTAATCGGCTTCGGCCAGAATGCGTCCTTTGGTCGGACAGTCAGACACTACCTGTAGGTTTATTAGGTATCTTAAGCGATCAATCCAGCTATTCTAAACCAGATTACATGGGTCTCTTATTGTACGGAAAACCTATACCAAGCGAGATCATTGTGTTTTTCCGTGTGTGCTCTAAATAATAGGTATTTATTATGTATGGTCGAAAGCATTGCTGAGAGCTGTCAGCGGGGAATGCACTCAAATTAGGCGCCGTGTTTTACACCCTCTGATGAAACTAATATTGGAATTATTGGTTTTGATTGAATTTCATTAGAAGCAGACATACGTCGGCGTCAGGAGGTATGCTATATTGATTGGTTTGCGTGGTAAGTGACTTGACGCGACGCAGCAGCTAGCGACGGATTCTCTATCAGTGACAGTGCGAATCGCAGGCTGCGCCTCGGGCTATATCTGTGGCCCATCTGGATCAAGCTAGTCTAGCACCGGCAGGCTGCGCCTCGGGCTATATCTGTGGCCCATCTGGATCAAGCTAGTCTAGCACCGGCAGGCTGCGCCTCGGGCTATATCTGTGGCCCATCTGGATCAAGCAAAGAGATTAAATCCTTACTAATATTATAAAAGCGAAAGTGAGTTTGTTTGTTTGTTTGTTTGTTACCTCTTCACGCTTTAATGGCTAAACCGATTTTGATGAATTTTGGTACAGAGATAGTTGGGAACCAGGAGACGGACATAGGCTAACTTTTTTTTGAAAAAAGTGGGATGTGAGGGAGAAAGAGGGAAAAAAAGGGAAAACTTAGCGTTGCTATTACAAATCAATCAGGCGCAAGAGCAAAAACTGCAGGTCTGCTTGGTGTGTTATACCGAATTTAACGCGAGCGAAGCCGCGGGCGAAAGCTAGTATAAGTATAATTTAATGTCTTTGGGATCAAGCTAGTCTAGCACCGGCAGGCTGCGCCTCGGGCTATATCTGTGGCCCATCTGGATCAAGCAAAGAGATTAAATATAAGTATAATTTAATGTCTTTGGGATCAAGCTAGTCTAGCACCGGCAGGCTGCCACTCGGGCTATATCTGTGACCCGCTGGCATCTGGACCAAGTCACAGAATAAACAATATTAGCGAGGTACCTTTTTTAGATTTAGGTACCTGTATTATGAGAAGTGTCCAATTTTTGAAAGCAATTTAATTTTAGGTGGAATAATCAAATTATCCGAGCTTTATGTCTTATATAATTTTCTCAAAATAACCGACAGTAAATACCTTCCTTCTCACGTTTGCAGACTACCGATCTGATGCGTGTTTCCACATGTGGACTAACATCGCTCGCACTGAAACCCTTTGTTGTGCTAAAAATACCAGCAAAAAATTGATGTATCAAACAAGAGTCACCGACTTCCAGAAGTAAATTTATTTTAACCTTTTTAGTTGTGGTATGATAGTATGCATTTTCCATTGCTATTTAAGAGATAAGCATAAATCATCCATATATCTACTGCTATTTAACCTAAAAACAAGACGTCTATTTTTACAAAGTAAGTTTCTGTATGACTTGTGTAATAACAAATATGACTGCATGCATTTTATTAATAAGTCAAGCTAAGATAAGCAACCTTCTCGTCGGAAGCACAATTCCGAGATCGTTCTGTCACTCGATGAGAAGTGTGCGCTCGTCCAGTTCTCGCAGTGTCTGCCGGCCGCGGCCGCACTGACACTGCGGCCTGCGCGGTGCGCGCTGGTGTTCGCGCACCTCGTAGCCGTAAGTATAGCTAAAAGTTTCAAATAGTTTATTTGTTGATTTGGATCAGGGTGCCTAAACTGGCCGCCACGGCAGTATCATAATGGGGTAATAATATGAATTACTTTAAAATTCCTAAAATTGTGACCATTTTAGGAATTTTAAAGTAATTCATATTATTACCCGTTATTATTCATATTATATTCATATTATTACACGACAAAATTTAATCAAAAATTTCATACGTACGGTCAACAGCAGGCCAAGATAACCATTTGCAGTTCAAAATTAGCGGTTATGCCTCCGACATAAAGGTGGCACAAAGTCCCGAGTAGATAGTCTGACATGCTTTAGTTGGTACTTACGTAGTGTTAAAAGTTATTTTTTTTGCTTTTTATAGGGTTGCGTACTTTTTTTGGGTCGGGGGTGTTTTTAAATTTTTAATTTAATTTTTTATTTCATGCTTTTTGAAGGAGCTCCTTAATTTTTCATTCTTTCATTTAATTTCTTTTATGTTTCTTGCCATTTAAAGGTAATTTTGTGTTTTATTTTTAAATTTTGGTCATTCTAGATTTTCAGCAAAAATATAAATCGGTTTATCCGTTTCATTCCGGCATTCCAGGGTTTCATCCGCCACATCCCATTTCCAGCATCAGGTCCTCGTCAATTAGAAACATAAAGAGAACTAGTTAAGACAAATTCAACGAGCCCAAACTCGATGGGTTTACTAAAAGGCAGTCCAGGGTTACGTTTCCTACCTTCGAGCCCTATCACCAGACCAGCTCAGAGGTTCCAGATTTCCAGCATCAGGTCCTCGTCAATTAGAAACATAAAGAGAACTAGTTAAGACAAATTCAACGAGCCCAAACTCGATGGGTTTACTAAAAGGCAGTCCAGGGTTACGTTTCCTACCTTCGAGCCCTATCACCAGACCAGCTCAGAGGTTCCAGATTTCCAGCATCAGGTCCTCGTCAATTAGAAACATAAAGAGAACTAGTTAAGACAAATTCAACGAGCCCAAACTCGATGGGTTTACTAAAAGGCAGTCCAGGGTTACGTTTCCTACCTTCGAGCCCTATCACCAGACCAGCTCAGAGGTTCCAGATTTCCAGCATCAGGTCCTCGTCAATTAGAAACATAAAGAGAACTAGTTAAGACAAATTCAACGAGCCCAAACTCGATGGGTTTACTAAAAGGCAGTCCAGGGTTACGTTTCCTACCTTCGAGCCCTATCACCAGACCAGCTCAGAGGTTCCAGATTTCCAGCATCAGGTCCTCGTCAATTAGAAACATAAAGAGAACTAGTTAAGACAAATTCAACGAGCCCAAACTCGATGGGTTTACTAAAAGGCAGTCCAGGGTTACGTTTCCTACCTTCGAGCCCTATCACCAGACCAGCTCAGAGGTTCCAGATTTCCAGCATCAGGTCCTCGTCAATTAGAAACATAAAGAGAACTAGTTAAGACAAATTCAACGAGCCCAAACTCGATGAGTTTACTAAACGGCAGTCCAGGGTTACGTCTATCTTCGAGCCCTACCACCAGACCAGCTCAGTGGTTCCAGAAGACATCAATGTTTCAAATGTCAAATCCTACATATGCTCGCAAGTAAACTGAGCGTGGAACATTCCTATTTAATTACACTCAACAAACGACCTGATGACCTTGAAGACCTGAACCGATTTCCACCAAACATAGCTAAGAACACTCTCGACTGATATACCTTTCAAACAAAAAAAACCGCATTAAAATCGGATCATCCGTTTGGGAGCTACGATGCCACAGACAGACACATACACATTTACACACACAGACACGTCAAACTTATAACACCCCGTCGTTTTAGCGTCGGGGGTTAAAAAAAGAGCACAAAGGTACTGCTTATTTCATAAAGAAATCTCTTCCAGCAGACCTGCGATAGGACAGATGGTAAAAATAAACACGTAGACACACTGTGTAAAAATATCAACTTAAGCACTAACTTAAAAAAAAACAAAACTTTATCAATACTTATAGAAATTTTGGTTATATTGCAATATAAAATATGATTGAGTAATTAAATAAAATAATAATATACTAAATGTATTTCAACTGGTAGTTATCCATTATATGTACAGTACATGTATATGTATAATGGATGTTAATTATTTATATTCTTACAATACTCATATTAGGCAAGTTAACATAGTGATGGTATGTTTCACAATCGCTTAGTAAAAGTCAGTTCTTAAAAAAAAGCTACGTAGAACTTATCGTCTCAATAAACGAAGACGTTGACAATAATTTAAAATAAATATATAAGTACTAGCTGCTGCCCACGACTTCGTCCGAACTTTTTTTCCGACATCCGATTATAATGAAACAAAGCCCATACCTCCAGCAGGATGGCCGATCAACGGTGAAGGGGGACAGTTTGTAGCCGGCCGCCGCCGCCGCCGCCGCCGCCGCGCCGCACTAATCTTCTAATCTAATATATAAAATTCTCGTGTCACAATTTTCGTTCCCATACTACTCCGAAACGGCTGGACCGATTTGAACGAAATTTTGTGTGCATATCGGGTAGGTCTGAGAATCGGCCAACATCTATTTTTCATACCCCTAAGTGAGCAGCGGGTGAAAGCGCTGGGCACAGCTAGTGAATACTTAAATAAGTACGTACCTATTCTGTAAGGTAAGTACCTAATCATCAATAATGCGTCAACGAGATATTTGTTTAAATGGAAGATACGTATGAGAAGCCCATTTGTGACGAGTCTGGTTACTGATCTCTTTTGCTGACTGTACATGGTTGCAGTGCCGTATTATCCATAAGGCACTTTAGTTTAGCCAGTGCCTAGGGGCCCACTATGACCAAGGGCCCAGCACTCCCGATTAAAAAATAAAAAAAGGGTGATTGTGTGGTTTTATCAAACCACGGTAAAAGTGAAACTTTTTTCTCTTGAAGGACCTTTGCAATGTGATGACTGAAGTCTGTTGTTATGATGATGGTACTTTCATTCTATTTCGTAATGTAGACAGTAAAAATTTCCAAATTGCGTTGTTGTGGTATGAAAAAATGGGGGGGGGGGGACGAGCTGTGCCTAGGGGCCCCAAGATGGTTAATCCGGCCCTGCATGGTTGTTGCATGTTCAATGTGCCTTCGTGGCACCTCCGCACTCTGCGGCCGCGGCACGCGACGACGACGCCCGCACTGCCCGCGCTCAACTTGCTTCTAGTGTTATTTATTACGTAAGTACTGTTTTTGGCTTAGGTTGACACGATAATAATGTGCCAAGCTAAATGTGTTAATTATCGCGAAACAGTATTCATAATGACCAGTAGGTACCTGTGATAAATAAAGAAGTTAAGGCAATCATAAATCACGTTGCCCAACTGTTGAGAGGTATTTTCCCTGTAGCACAGAATAAATACCTACCGGTAGTAACCGGTAGCGGTACCGGTAGTAACCGGTAGCGGTACCGGTATTACCGGTAGTAACAATACTTGAAAGCACATGACGTGTGAAATACATAGAGTAGCTATCTTCATTACTTACGTATTAGGTACCTAGTTTAAAATGGAGAAATAATTTACTATCTTTGTTGCTTTCTGTATATCATCGTTAGCTGGCTGCAACAATTGAACGCTGTATCGTCCACATTAGACATGGCGCTCACAGCCCGCTCCCCGCGCCCCGCGCCCGGCGCCCCGCGCCCACACAATAACAACACCGAGACGCAACAACACTGTTGAAAATAACTATAAATATTCAATTTAAGAATAAACATTAGTTCACATTATTTTCCTTATTAAATAACTAGTATTGGGTAATGTAATGTAATGCAGCGAGTACGTGTGAGTTTGGAACCGTTGCGTTGTGTGCTTGATAAGAACCCAACTTCGCCGCAGTAGCAGTATACTGGCTCGGCTCGGCAGGTGATAGAATGGCTCCGCGACCGCGACTGACCGCGAGACGTGCCACGTGCCACGTGTCCGCCACGTGTCGGCCACGTGGCCGCTCCCGGCCGCACCGCGCGTCGCACATCGATCTATTGGTACGTTATCGTTATTGCCATGACAGGCAACCATTGTGAACTGCTGCTCTATTGCGCTGCACTTAACACTCTGGGTAGCTGGGTACCGACCGACACTGTGTCACACACTCTAACAACACATTCAGGCTTTGTTTTTTTTAACCGATTTCCAAAATGAAGTTGTTTTCAAACAGTCGGATTATTTTTTTGAGTATATGTTTAGCGATATCTTTGAAAATTATTATTTGATTTCGATGAAATTTCAAAAGGCTCCAGCATTTTACAATAAAATTCCCCGAGAAATAAAGGAACTCGATTTAGTTTTATTTAAAAAGCGACTTTAACAATTTTTAAATCTTATTACTTTACGACTGAATTTATGGAGGATTGTTAGAATTATTATTGACAAGCTTTTGCCCGCGGCTTCGCTCGCGTTAAATTCGGGGTAACACAGCTCCCCTTTCCTGATTTACAGGTAACTGCTGCCTCTAGTTTTTGCTCTTGCGCCTTATTTATTGTAATAGCAATGCTAACTTTTCCCTTTTCTTCCCTCTTTAAAGATTGAGATATGAGGGATGGCCGTCTCCAATCTCTCCGATCCCAACTATCTCTGTACCAAAATTCATCAAAATCGGTTTAGCCATTGAGGCGTGAAGACGTAACAAACAAATAAACAAACTCACTTTCGCTTTTATAATATTAGTAAGGATAACATATTTTGACTTCATTTACAATTTTATTTTATTGGTTAACATTTTAATTATTATTTGACAAACCTTTCGACATATAAAAAGATATATTTTATAATATATAAAAAAATAATCTTATAAGTATAATGTATTTTTAACACGCTTTTATTAGCTTCACCTGTATGTTTGTATGTATGTTTGTAACCGACCCCTTTGAGCTAGATTTTGTCCTACTTTGAACGATCAGATTTAATTCAAACTTTGCACACCTGTCAAAGATCGATGACAATGCAATAATCCGATCAAAATATCCGATTATCCTAATTAGATTCGCCAGGATTAATTAATTAATTTTATATGCCGCAAAATAAATAGATATTTCTGTCCTGAATATTTTGTTTTGTTGTGAATACGAAGTGTTTTTTGGTAAATCACGGTTATAATTATTTATTTATTTATTTATTTATTTATTAAAACTTTATGCACAAGTAAAAACTGTACAAAGGCGGACTTAATGCCTTATTAATTATATTATGAATATTATAAAATGATAACGTTTCTCAGGTTCCCTCTCCGAAAATTTCAAAATTTCAAAGTTAATTTCTTAATCCTGAGTTGGGCGTCGACCGTCCACAAGATGCAAGGTTGTACAGTTGATCATGCAGTCATTTATTTGGGTCCGCGATTGTTTGCTGCTGGACAAGCTTATGTGGCACTTAGTCGTGGAAGATCCTTGGACAGTATACGAATTGAAGAACTTGATTGCTCAAAATTAACAGGAAGAACTCCATGTAACAGTGAAGCATTGAATGAAATGATTCGAGATAAACCATAACATTTACAATCAGTCACATTAATGCTTGGGTATGGAATTTTTAATCCGTAACCACTCTACATGATATTATAATCATAGGAGCGAATCTGTCGGCGGCACTGAGAATGAGGATGAGTGTGAACTTTCACTCATCCTCACGGATTGAAAATTCCATACCCAAGCATTAATGTGACTGACTGTATATGCAATAAGGTTACACCTGTGTCTCACTGTTTATATTGGCATCATAGAAATCTTTAAATATGTGTTCTTAATCAAGATACAATCAGAACACATTTGTACACGTCATTAAGGGCGGTTGATAGTTAGCAAATCGAACTAAATAATTTATAGTTTAAAAATTTAACTAAAAAATGAAAAATAAATAATAGTTTAAAAAAACTAAAAAACACGCTTTTATCGAAAATCGAACTAAAAATTAGAAAATAAAATCTAATAAATTCGGATTAAGAATAGTGTAAATAAGAAATAAATGTACATTGTTGTAAAAAAGCGTGTTATTTTCTAATTTTTAGTTACATTTTCTATAAAAGCGTGTTTTGATAGTTTTTTTAAACTATCATTTTAATATTTGTATGCTTGAAAGCAGAATGCAGCGCACTAACATAACTATTTTAAACACCTATTGTGAACGATATACCTGCATTGTAACAAATAAAATGATTTGTTTTGATGAATCTTTTTTGTTTAGAAAAGTATCAGGGATTTAGCGGTGGTCCCATATAATTTTATTTTTTAATTTAGTGAAGATCGGATGCTGATCTTCGGACATATATACAATGTAATACAATGGAAGTCTTCACTAATAGACAACAAAACTAGTGATTGCCGCAATCGCTTGTATAGGTAAGTACCTATAAGTACATATTATGTCATGTACTCGTATATTGCTCACGTACACAATTCCATAACATAACATTACGCCTGTATACGTACTGACAACGCCTGTGCACTGTGCGCTGTCTCGTAAAATAACCCCAACAGGTACCTATAACGCAGGTAGCACCGCTATGTTTAAGTTCCATTTGATTGGGGATAAGCCCCTATCGTATCGTTAAAAATCTAAAATGAATGACTAGCAATTATATGCAGGTACCGTAGCGCGCAGGTGTTATAGCCAAAGCTGGAAAAATAAATAGGACTTAAAAAAAACATCAAAAAGTGAAAATATTTTTTTTCATTGAACCCCTATCTTTTTTTCGAAATAAAAGTAACATAAGCTAATCCTTATAACATCAGGTATCTGCTAATAAAATTCCCGTCAAAACCAGTTTAGCCGTTTCGGAGCTTAGCCGGAGCAAACAGACAGATAAAAATCAAATAAAAAAAATTAAAATTAGATTAAAAGAGCATTACATTTCCTCTCAATTGTGATTATTCATAATATTGTATTTACATATCTGTTTATGTATTTTTGTGTTATGTATGTATAGAGTTAAATATTATTAAGCTTATAAGTGTACTTATATTTAGGTTAAGACATTCTTATTTTAGTTACTATTCTCTTCCTGTTCTCACACACTATTGTCTACGTTTCTTTCTTCATATTTCCTCTTGCAGGCCTGCTGGTAGAAATTTCTTTAGAAATAAGCTGTGCCTTTGTACTCTTTGTTTTTTTATGATGTTTTCCTGTGTTTTCTCTTGTGTGTACATAAATCATTAAATAAATAAATAAATAAAATATGCTTTTGTTATAATATGTTCCGTATAAAACAGGAGCTAGCCACCTGCGCCTGCGGCCCGCGGCCCGCATGCGGTACTTTCGAGCTAGTTCAGACACGGCGGGAATTCCAGAATCGCAGAGAAATCGCGCGAGTCTTATTTGTATGAGTAAGTTATTAAGTAACCGTTAATCATTTATTAATTTGTAAGACATAGATAACCGTTCAGACACAACTGCCAGAAAATACACACACATATATAAATAATACAGAGTGTCCCATAAGTCCTTTGAACTGAAAAAAAATATATACAAAAAAAACTTTTCACAATATGAAGTTTTTATTTATTGTTTAGTAATTTACATTAAAAGGGAATTATTTTCTAAAAATCACTTCATTTAAATGTGCTGTATTTCTTTCTTGGCACTTCTGTAAACGACGACTTTTAATTCCTGTACTAACTGAATTTTGTAGATATGGATGAAGTTTCTTGTCATTCTTTAAAATGCGTTGTAACGTCGATCTGGATATATTTAATGCACTGGAACGCTTGCGAATGGATTGAGTAAGATTTTCACAAACTGACTCTTACGCACTACGTCGATGTTTTCTTCCGTCCATGATGTCCTTGGTCATCACGTCGGCCCGATCGTTGTTTATTCAACTAGAGCCAGTCTCTTTTGAACCTAATCATTAATCGTTTAAACACTAGGATGTGCGTGAATTGCGATACTCTCTAAATTTACGCCGCGCAATGGTGGCCGAATCATTGTTGCGATAAAACCGCTCCGGTGAAACGCTCCATGGCGACCGAATTCCGAAAGACTATTGGTGCTTCCCCCGCACCCCACGCGCTGTTCCTGCGCGCCATTTGAATTTTCAAAATTTAAATTTCAAAGGACTTATGGGACACACTGTATTACTATGGAGTCTTTACTTTGCGATCCGTTGCGTTACGAATACCGCACGGTTAGCACGTCACAGCTTGTGAGTTTGCCATGGATCGTTTCGACACTGAACTATTTATTGATGAAGTGGAGAAAGGAAGAGACCTGCAATATTGGATATTCAGTGTGAGGATTACTCAAATAAAATTATCAAGAACCAAGCTTGGCAAGTGTTAGTGGAGATTTTTGGAAAATGTGGAGACACGTTGGAAAAAAAGAATATTTTAAGTAAGTAGGTTTATTCACCAAAATGAACTGACAGAATTATTACCTATTACTCGTATAATTATTATTATGAAGCGCTAGTATACAGGGTGGAATTTCGTAATGCCACCTGAAGTGGAAGTACTCTTAATACTTACTTTAGTTAGATAGAAAATTTTACCCATAGAAAACATTCCTTTGTTTATGAAAAGAAAGAAAACGGCATTCAAAGATTTTTAAAAATTCGCTTGCCGCACACGGTAATCGAACCGATTAAAATCTGTAAAAGTTGCAACCTGTACTGTTATTGCATAAAAAGCTTTTTTTTTCAAAAATAAAGGAATGTTTTCCTTGAGTATTTTTTTTTATCTAAAGTATTAAGAAGAGTACTTCCCCTTCAGGTGGCATTACAAAAATTCCACCCTGTATTATACTTTAGGTACTTAACTAAATATAAACAAACTTCGGCTGCTTTATGCAGACATTTCGAGCATTTTTGAAAATGAAGGTACGGTTTGAATTCATTTATTTCTAAAGATTACAAATCACTTTTACAGAAATAAATACTAAAGAACAGAGAACCTCAAGCGGCGTAAATATAGTAACCTTATTGGTAACTATATTTTCGAGCCGTTTGGGGTTGAAACTCTGGGACCGTGGGGTCCTTGTGCTCACAGCCTGTTTAAGGAAATATCAAAACGTTTGGTTGACACTTCCCGTGACCCAAGGGCTGGCTTTTACTTTGGCCAGAGGCTTAGCGTTGCCATACAACGTGGCAACGCGGCCAGTCTCTTGGGGACGTTGCCAACTGATAGCGTTGAGGACGAATTTTTTGACGCTATTTTTTAATTTATTTGTAAGTTACTTAGTATGTTTAATATTTGATAAACTAAAGTATTAAATAAATAAACATGTTTGTTGTCCAGGAGTAGCAGAAGTTTGTAGACTTAACAAATTAGTATGTAAAAAGAGGGTAATTGATTGCGTTATTTATTGTCTACCGCCATGCAGCGCGTTATAGCGGTGACTTGATCCTTTGTTTATGTGCTTGAAATATTAGGCCTGGTTCACACTATAGGCAAACTAGTGATATTGTATTTTTATCTTGTTTAAATGGATTTTTTTAAAATGTGGCACTTAAGTAGCTTTTTAAATAGTAATAACGATTGTGTACTTTTTATGTCTTTTGGTAAAGAGTTATAAAGTTTTGCTCCCTCATAAATAATAGTTTTTCTCCCATAGTTTGTTCTAGTACTAGGTATGTGTAAGTCTTGTGCGCGCCTCAGAATACGTTTTTGTACCTGTATGTTTTTTGTGAATGTGATTTGTGTATGTAAGTCTTTGGATAGAATTTTACGAACTAAAATACATGTGTTATATAAATATATATCGGAAATTTTAAATAGCTTAGTTTCATTGTAAATTTTGTTTGTGGGCGTCAGATAGTGGTAATGAAATAGGACTTTTATAATTTTGTTTTGCGCTCTTTGTAGCTTTTCTAGGTTGGTTTTAGCTGCTGAACCCCAAAGTTCTATTAAATATTCTAAATGCGGTTTCACTAATGAATTATAAATAGTAAGGCGGACTTTAAGAGGAAAGCATCTCACAATTCGACGTAACGCCCCCGTCAGGCTCAATATTTTAGAACGGGTTTTCTTTATTTGTGGTTTCCATGAAAGCTGATTATCCAGAATAAGTCCGAGATATTTCTCCTTGTTAACTTTATTTAAATTGACTCCATTTATACTAAGAGGTTTGTGATCTTTGATTTTTTTGTTTTTAGCTGCAAATATAATATAGTTGGTTTTCGATGTATTGATAGTCAGCAGGTTATTTAGAAACCATCTTTCCAAAATGATGAGATCCTCTTGTGCATCCTGTATTATTGAGTCAATTGAGTGACCAAAATAAAAAAGGCAAGTGTCATCAGCATATAACGAAATATGTCCCTTAAGGCCTATCGTGTCTATATTGTTAATGTAGATTAGGAATAAAAGGGGACCACAAATTGAGCCCTGGGGCACGCCGCAGTTAATTACCTTAGGTGTATTAACATTTTAACCGATTTTAACTACCTGTCGGCGTTCCTGAAGATAAGATTCAAAAATTTTTAAAGCATTTCCAGTTACACCGATCGAGGCAAGTTTATTCATTAACAAGCTATGGCTAACGGTATCAAAGGCCTTTTTCAGGTCTATGAAGATGCCTAGAGCAATATGCTTCTTATCTATGTTAGTCTTGATAGTTGTGATTAGATCTGTTGCTGCTGAAAGAGTATTTGATTTTGGTCTAAACCCATACTGTCGTTGAGAAAGGTAGTTAAATGAGTTTAAATATAGACTAAGCCGATTGTGCAATAGTTTTTCAAAAACTTTAGACAGTACAGGCAAGACTGAAATAGGTCTATAATTTCCTGGGCACAGTTTAGAGCCAGCTTTAAAAATAGGGGTAACTTTGGCGTGTTTTAATGTGTCAGGGAAGTGAACTTCGCTCAAACATTTGTTGATGCATTGAGTTAAACTAGGTAATATAAGATTTTTTATACATTTGAGTGATTTGGCGCTGATACCGTCTATACCTGTGCTGGTGTTTGCATTCAGGTCATTAATTATTTTCCTAATTTCGTCCACCGTTGCTGGTGCTATCTCAGAAAGTGTAGCCGCATTTAGAGTTTGGTTTATCGTGATAGTGTTAGTCTGATTATTGTGATATTTAACAGGTATCTGTTTAGCTAGGAATGTACCTATACCGGAGAGAAATAACTGTTAAAACACTCACATATTTCCTTTTCATCAGTAATCAGGTCTGTAGATGATTGTAGTTTTGAGGGAGCAACACTTTTTTTTAATTTATTTTTAGACAAGCTATTTATTAATTGCCACATCTTGAGGGGTTTACCCTCGCATTCTTTAAATGATTTATGATAATATTTACTTTTTGTTGTTTGAATATTCTCAAAAACTCTGTTTCGCTCTTTTTTAAATGCTTCTTCTGACTCTTGGTCGTTTGGGTTATCTTTATAATTTTTCCACAATTCATTTCTTTTGTCTAATGTCCTTATTTATCCAATCTGTCCTCGGAGGGTTTAGTATTTTGGTTTTAACTGTTTTGTTTCTGATGATTGCTGACTGGATTGCTTCCTCTAACTTGGTAAATTCGTTGCTGATGGTATTCAAATCTAGGTCTTCTACAGATTTATATAAGTTTGTATATGATATAGCTTGGAATTTCACTTTTTTTATAGGCTCTGGCTTGTACCTCTCGACTTCTAAGAAAAAAAGGTCACAACGTTGTTACCTTATTTTGTTTGTTTACATTTAGTTAAGCACCTAAAACCTTTCAAGTACACTCAATGTTACGTCGGGCTCTCGATAACCTATAGTTAAAAAATCCTTTTTTCATGTGGTAAACATTTGCCTGAATATGGACGCATTAAATTTTCTGCTAAACCGAAGGCTTCATCTCCAACTATAACATAAGGCATTGGTGTTGGGTCTTACATTAGATATTGGTTTAGGTGTTGGTATGTTTAATGATTTTTCTGTCAGTCGTTTATAAAATAAAGATTTTTTAAATATAACAGAATCACTGCTTTTGCCATACGCCCCAAATGGCCCCAATATCAACATAAGTAAAGCAATAGTTGGCGTCGCAAAGTGCTAAGAGCACTATGGAAAAGAAATGTTTATACACTCTTTTGCAAAAAAAAAACGGGCACCTAAGGAAATTTACGTTCTAAGGTCGATTTAAAAACTAAATCTATTAGCCCAAAGTTTATGTTCAGTGATTGGGCGACTAAGGATATAAGAAAAAGTAGGGAACGATTGTTTGAGCTTTACGGCCTTAAGCCTTACATCAACTCAGAAACATTCAATCGCTATGTTGCTACTTACTCAAAAACTTTTAAAAACACCTGCCAGGTAGCAAAAGCCTTATTCATAAGCAACAAGATTAAATCCGCCGATAATAAAATTAAGACGGTTTGGAAAATAATCAATAGTGAAACTAATAGAAATAAAAAATATAATAATGATATTACACTAGAGTCCTCACGTGGTCTTCTAACCACTAAAAACGAAGTTGCTCAAGAATTTGTGGATTTCTTTACTAGTATCCCAATTAAAACTACTGAAACGTTAAATTCGTCACCCTTGCTTTCTGTTGACTTATTAAGAGCAAACGTTTTACCATGCTCGGTTGAGTTTCAATTTAACCATATTAACCCCACTGCAGTCATTAAAGCTTTTAAACAAATAAAAATCAAATTAACCGAAGACCTTTGGGGATTGTCTATTAAAGTTTGTCAAGCTATCATTGAGACTGTAGCACCGTACTTAGCCTTTATATTTAATTTGTGTGTGGACCAAGGAGTCTTCCCGGACCTTATGAAATACAGCAAGGTAATACCACTTTTCAAATCTGGGGACAGTAAAGACACCAATAATTATAGACCCGTATCCGTTTTGCCGGTTTTCAGCAAGGTGTTTGAAAAGGTAATGCTTAACCAAATGCTTAACCATTTTAACACCAATAAAATCTTACATGAGAAACAGTATGGTTTCACCAAAGGACGTTGTACGACTGACGCCGGTGTCACCCTATTAAAAAACATATTTACTGCGTGGGAGGAAGCACAGGATGCCATAGGGATCTTTTGTGACCTCTCAAAAGCATTTGATTGCGTGAACCACGAAACCCTTCTCTTGAAACTTGAACATTACGGCCTAGGGAAACTTGCGCTTAGTTTAGTAAAATCGTATTTAAATGATAGACAAAGCAAGTACAAATAAATGGTGTCAATTCAATGGGTTTAAATGTAAAGATGGGTGTACCACAAGGATCGATATTAGGTCCCTTCCTCTTTTTAGTATATATTAATGATCTACCCCATTTATTTAAAAACCAACCACAAATGGAGTTGTTTGCTGACGATACCTCTTTAATATTTAAGATAAACAGACGTGCTACAAATCTTGACGACGTAAATAATGCCCTAATGCAGGTACATAATTGGTTTACCGCTAATAATTTAGTATTAAATGGGAAAAAAACGAAGTGTATAAGATTTGCTCTACCAAATGTCAAAAACAGTGAGTGTGACATAGTATTGAATCAAGAGAAACTAGAATTCGTCGAAAAAACTGTTTTCTTGGGAATAACACTCGATTCAAAGCTACAATGGGGTCCGCATATAACATCTCTTGCAGGACGCCTTAGTTCAGCAGCATATGCTGTTAGAAAAATCCGTCAGTTTACTGATGTAGATACCGCGAGGCTAGTCTACTTTAGTTATTTTCATAGTATCATGTCATACGGTATTTTACTTTGGGGACGGGGTGCAGACATCGAGTCTATATTTATTCTGCAGAAAAGAGCCATCAGAGCCATATATAACCTACGTAGGCGAGATTCTTTAAGGGAACAGTTTAAGGATATTAACATCATGACAGTACCTTGTCAATATATTTATGAAAACATCATGTATGTCAGGAAAAACTTGCATATTTTTAGTAAAAGAGGTGACAGACACAATTATAATACTAGAAATAGGGACCAATTAGTTCAACCAGGTTTCAGGTTAGCTAAAGTAGACTCATCTTTCATGGGGTACTGTTTGAAATGCTACAATAAAATACCTCCCCACATTCTTGAACTGAATGAAACGAAATTTAAATCTTGTATTAAACGCACACTATGTAGGCAAGCATATTATAAGTTGGGGGATTATATTGATGATAAAAATGCTTGGCTCAATGCTGGTCCTGCTCCACAAGAATAGGGGTAAACTCATTGATTGGTATCCGAAGCTATAGTGGAAGCTGCAGAAGATTGTAAGACTATCTTTGCAATGTATAGAATCAATTCTCTAGTATTGTATAATTATTAAGCCCATATGTGAGTGCTATGTATTATTATTGACTTGACGAAGCCCTGGTGGTTGATAGTGTCATGCTCACTTAAATGTCTCGCTGATGGTGGCGGGTGTGTCGGGTCATTTAGCTCCCTTCAAAATGGTCGAGCTGAATGGGGCTGATCCATACGTCATGTTCGTGAACGGGCGCTGTCAGTTGGGACTGGTCATTTTTTTAGCTACCACGGTTCATTTTTAACTTATTTAGATTTAAAATTAAATTTTGCTTTTTATTTACTCTGGACGCTCTTACTGTGCACGTCTTTCTACATCGTTCTCACATATTTGTATAATCTCAACATGAATGATGTAAATACAATTTTGTAAAAATATTATAATTTAAAAGAGTGTCCATGGAGTTTCTTGCCCATTCTTCTCCATAGAGATCAACGCTTTGGAATGGGCAACTACAGTACTTTCACAAGTTATTATGCCTTGTGACCGGGACTGTAGATTAGTTTTGTTTCTTGACATTCAAAAGTGCCTGTAATGGTCTAATTGAAATAAATGGTTTTGAATTTTGAATTTGAGTTAATTAAATGAAATTTATTTCTTTGACGTAGTCTGTATACTTATAATCGTGTAAATTAATGCGCGTGAAGTGAATTTGGGCAATTAAAAGAAAAAAAAAACGATGGATTCTTTAAAACCGATGTACACGCCCAAACAATAAGAAGTGGTCGGCAATAAAGACAAGATTTTTGTTTTACTTTTTTAAACAAATAAAGTTACAAATGTAAAAACCTAATAACGAGTGTGACCTCCTCTTGCCAAAATCACAGCTTGAATCCTTCTGGGCATGCTTTCCACGATGTATTGATAACGTTTTGAGGAATACGTTCCCACTCTTCTGCAATGACTCTTTTTAGCTCCCTGATGTGGAGCAGGTTGCACTGATCTTACCCGTCTCTTTAGAACATCCCAGACATGCTCAATTGCATGGAAGTCAGGACTTCGAGCTGGCCAATCTAAACGACGGCTCCCAAGAACGGTGCGGGCGAGCATTGTCGTCCATAAAATTTAAATCTTCCCCAAGTGCAGTCAATGTGGGTTGTGCATATGGAGTTAGGACTTCCATTATGTACCGGTGTGCATTTAATGTTCCATTTTCTATGAAAACTAACTCCGTACGCTCCGTCAAATTAATTGCTGCCCAAAACATAACGGAGACTCCGCCATAAGGAGTGATTTCTTCGAAACACACTTCCGCATAGCGTTCCCGTGGTCTTCGCAGCACTCGCCGGCGTCGGTCCTCTCCACACAAAGAGATTCGAGCTTCATCAGAAAACAATACTTTATTCCAGTCCTCCAGAGTCCATGAAGCACAGTTCCGAGCAAACTGAAGTCGAGCAACACGGTGCTCACAGAGTAATTTATGGCCCCGAGCTGGGCGGTAACTCCTGATAATGGCAGCGAAAAGCCTCCTCCTGACCGTCCACAAGCTAACTTCTACTCCTCTTACTTCTTCAAGGCTCTTCTTCAGGTCCACACTTGACGCCTTACGATTCCGCAACGCCTGACTCACCAAAAAGCGGTCATCTCTTGGTTCTGTGCATCGTTTTCTTCCCGAACCGGGTCTTCTTTTGACCGAACCGGTCTCTTGATACCGTTGCCAAGTCCTGTGGGCCTCAAGTTTGCTATTACAATAGTGTCAGAATGGTCTATCACTGATTTCATAATTGTTGATTTTGACAAGTTTGGTAATCTACTAATATATTGTCGTCATTATGACATTCCACTGGTCAGTCACTGACACTCCATTGAAAGAAATGGTTTAGAATGGTAATCTCGTACATAATGACAAATGAATGACTGACGTATGCGGTAATCTGCTAAAACTTTGACAGTTCCTTTGATCAGTGATTTGATTACAACGTCATTGTGCAGTCATTGCTTTAAGTAGCTCGGTTGTTGGATTAAAGTCAAAACAACAGTGCTTATTACTCGTAGCCAATAAATTTTATGTGGTATGTAAAACTGTCGAATTATCTGAATAATTGGATTTAATTTGGAGAAATGTGTTCACTACGAGCTAAAGAATATTTATTAAAGTTAATCATGCCCAATAATGTGGATATACATGTCCGAAAACCAAATTTATCATGATTTTTAGCGTCGACCTACACTGCCATCAAAATTGCGATGATCGTAATTTACGGTATTGGATTTTATAAGGGTTAATTAAGAAACTTGCTCAATAACTTAAGAACTTCTAATGACGTTTACATAAGAGTTTTTTATTTAACTATCTTAATTGATGCACACCCGTATTATTATTTAACCAGAAAATAAAATATTTATAAAAATAATGAGGAGGTCGTATGACTTAACGTTAATGTCACATTTGACTGTGACAGCTAAACAGATAAAAATTATTGAGTTGTGTCACAAAATTGCGTTACACATAAATTTTATGTTTTTGCTATTCATCAACTTCTTACTATTTCAGATAGCTTTTAACACTAATAAATAATTTGTAAAAATATATATAAATAAAATCTGGCTTGAATAAACGTTTAAATGTAGTAGTAGTTTTTCGAAAATCATTTCTACTAACGGGTTTTATAATAATGGCAATACTACAATGTCATTCTACTACGATTCTATTACGAGGCCATTGGCTGACCAATGATCGAACATTGTAATTTAGCAGATTACGAACTTTTAGCAAACTGAGAGTGGGATCGTGTTGGAATGACGAAGTTATATAAAATAGCAAACTTGAGGCCCTGGACAGTTGAACGACTCACATTTAGCCGCTGAGACACGTAAGTTTGCGAACAACCTTCTTCAAGTAGGGCTATAATTTTACCGGCCCTTATCACTTTATCACTAATATCAAAAAGTGGTATTTAATGTAAAAAGAAAGATTAAATTGTTTAATTTGCAGAAAATATCCAAAAAGTTTTAAAATATCGTAATCAGTTAAAAATCGTTTCAGCAATTCGCGCCATTAGTAAAGCAATTTTAGAATAATCCACAATAATCATTATTTTTCTTTTATTAATTTCAAATTTTAAATTTGGAACGTAAAGAATCATGCCAGGATGCTTCAAATAACATGCCAATATATCGTCAATCATTGAAGTAGAGAAAAAAATCTAAAGTGCCCGTTTTTTTTGCAAAAGAGTTTAGTTATGATACAAAAATCCCGAATTAACAGGCTTTATAACTCGGATATGCTTGCCGTCTATAGCACCAATGCAATTTGGAAAATTTGCATATTCTCAAAGTCTCGTGCTATTGTCTTCCAAGTATCTTCAGTCGCTTCGGGCATTTGCCACAATGATTTACATACTTCGAGGACAATTCCTGTAATCGTCGATTTTCCTAGGTCGCAACCCTTGCCAAGGTTCGGAAATGGATGGGTTACCACAGAGAGCCAGGTTAAGCAACCTTTGCCAAGGTTTGGAAATGGATGGGTTACCACAGGGGGCCAGGTTAAGCAACCCTCACCAAGGTTTGGAAATGGATGGGTTACCACAGAGAGCCAGGTTAAGCAACCTTTGCCAAGGTTTGGAAATGGATGGGTTACAACAGGGAGCCAGGTAAAGCAACCCTTGTCAAGGTTTGGAAATGGATGGGTTACCACAGGGAGCCAGGTTAAGCAACCGTTGCCAAGCTTTGGAAATGAATGGGTACCACACGGGGCCAGTAATAGAGTTTTATTCAAAGTGCCTTCGATCCTCGAATTCATAAACGATGATGAACACGAAAACGAAAACAATGTCCTTTTGGTAAGTCCACAATGACATATTTAGTTCCTATCACAATCTGTTCTTTTCTGCATATTACGTTTACAAAATAATGTCGATGTTTCACATCTGCCAGGCGTCCCGTGACAGCTCACATTTTTGTTAGTGTCCCGTACGACCATTTCTCTCGAAGTTACAGCCTGTTGAAAATTTCCCAAAAATTTGGATTTTTTTTTAATCCCTTAATTTTTGCCAGTATACAGTGTGTTAGGTTAAACGAGGGACTTATTGAGGGAGGGTATTCAGTATTCGATTCTCGTCCTAAATATGTAAAAAACCTATAACCTTAATTTCTGACGTAATTGTCCAATAAAATACATTATTCATGAACACTGAGCGCGAGAGAAGTAAACTTGAAAACAGTGAAGTTAATCACGCGGCAAAATACCTACGCGCCGATTCTACTGAAAAGGCGTCCTAAGCCAGGTTTAACCGTATAGTTAGGTACGGACCCCTTCGGGGGCTCGACATTCAAACCTCCGCTGGCTCGGTACTAGCCCCGAAAGGGGTCGAACATTTAAGTCATACGACCTCCTCATTATTTTTGTAAATATTTTATTCTCTGGTTAAAAAATAATATGGGTGTGCATTCATTAAGATAGTAGAATAAAAATCTCATATGTAAACGTCGTTAGAAGTTCTTTAATTATTGAGCAAGTTACTTAATTAACCTTTATAAAATCCATGTGCGTAAATTACGATCATAGCCATTTTGATGGCAGTGTAGGTCGACGCTAAAAATCATAAAAAAATGGTTTTCGGACATATAAGCTCCACATTGTTGGGCCTGATTAACGTGTCCTTTTATTACGTGCAGAAATCATTCGTAATTGAACTTAAATTAGCAGTGGTAATGATACATTTTGAAATCTAAAGTCGAAGTTTCGCGCCAATCGTGCTTGTTTACATTTTTCATTCCACATTATATCACACGGACGCGAATAGATTGAAATTAGAATTTGCAATAATAGGACCATTAACACGTAATATTCATAACCACTACTAAATTCACTTTCGAAAATGACGTCCCTTCTTTTTTTTTTATTTTGTGATGTGTAAATGCGATTATTTCAATCGATTAATATCTTGTAAATCAATCAACTCGAATAATTAAATTAAGGAATATCAGAAATTGATAGATGAAAATAAGAATAATTTTGTAATACGTGTAAAATTCTATAAATATTGAAAATAATATTTTTTACGCCACTAAAACCGACTCAACAAACAGTAGAATCTGATCTATGGCTAAATTCGCGCCAATTTTATTTTCAGATAAAAATTCAAATAAGGATTGCGCTCGCTGTTCGAATATAAATTAAAATGTTTATTTGCTATTTTATTAATAATTTGGTTTTGTACCTACTATTTGAATGTGAATTGCAAATAGAAATAAATAAGGTTCAATATAGAACGCCCTTATTATGATCTTGGTAGGCACAGTAAAAAAAATCGGCCAAGATAAATTATATTTGTTCGACAAAATTGTTTGTAGTATGGTTGGATTAGTTATTTGGAAAGCGTTTTCATTCTTTCCTAAAACATGGCTCGTAGGCCAAAGTGTTCTTGGAGTGGAAGCCTTGGGGTAAAAATGGCCTAGAGGGAGACCACAATTGAGATGGAAAAAAAACCCCGGTACAGTTTTCTTGATGTCGTGTACCGGGGTTTTTTTTTGGGGTGGGAAATCATCAAATAACTTCCCCCGCTCTAGGCGAAGCATGTGGAAGTGTCAGACTTTTACTGACTAATGTCCACCGATCGATGTTCCTTCTTTTACTCGGGGCCGCGGTATCTCTTTCGAACAACCCGCAATCCCGGCAGGACCCTACCGGGTTTGCGGGTCTGACACTCCCCCCCGCTCCGCCCAGAGCGGGGGAAGTGAGGCGCCACGGCATCCTCACCTACCACCTGACGCAGATCCTCACCGGGCACGAAAGTTTCGGGACGTTCCTGCACATCATCGGGCGGGAGGAAACACCCAGGTTTCACCAATGTGACTATCGCCCGGAGGACACGTTGGAGCACACAGGCAGTCTGCTCTTTTGAGCGGAGCACCGCTCTGTCCCGGAGGAGATGGTGATGTTTGAAGGAGAGAACCTCAAACCAAGCCAGCCACCGCGGGAGACGCTACAGGGGTCGGGCGCCGCGAGACGACAACGACCTTTTGTTAAAAGTTTAACAGGAGCGGATATTTAATGATTTCCCATCCAAGTGGCGCAAGACCGATATAAATGGCGGAATGTAAAGGAGGCCTCCTTTAAATTCCTAAAGAAGTTCCTGAGAAGTTTATGAGAAGGCCTCCTTCAAATTCCTAAAGAAGTCCTTAAATTCCAAAAAAGAGAGATACACTATTTAAAAATACTTTTTAGGGTTCCGTACCTCATAATAAATAACAGAACCCAAATATCAAAACTGTGGTCCCTTGAAGCTGTGAAAAAAAACCCTCCAAGTCTACGTAGAGAAAAAGAAATGACCGTTTATGTCGTCAGTTTGTACGGAACCCTTGGTGCGTGAGTCCGACTCGCATTTGGCCGATCTATTTTTAATAGGCTGAAGGTCTCCAAACCTTTCTAATTTTTTTATCCAACCAATACTTTTAAGTGTCAATATTTTAGAGCCCCGACGTATACTTGTGTACGGAGTCCCTGTATGTCTAAAACAAGGCTCTACTGCGGAGGCATGGCTTTCTAGGTGCGGTACGGTATGGTTGTGCCGGCTGGGCTGCCTGACTGGCTACCTACAGAATTAGCATGACCTACAAAATTGGCCGCCATTTTCAAGTATCGTCATTCAAGAAAACAGCCAAAATCTTTTACCGCGAAACCGTTTGACAGCAAATGTACCTCAAATGTGGGCGCATAACAAAATAATTATAGCATAATAAAAAAACACGTGACAAAATGTCTTTCTGTTATAATCGATATCATAGATATTTGTACAACTATAATATCTATAATAAATAAATATCTTGGGACAACTCACACACGGCTATCTGATCCCAAACTAAGCAGAGCTTGTGTTATGGTAACCAGACAAGTTACTGATATACATACTTATATAATTTATAAATACATACATATTATAGATAAAAAAATATCTATAGTAGAATATTATGCCACCTCCATGGGTAAATTCCTCAATGGTCCCAAAACTTTTTTTTTATTACGATTATCGATTAGGTTGAATGCAACTTTTTAATCGTAATGATGAAACTTAGTTTTACGGTCAGCACTAAGAAATGTCATATTGCAACACATTTTGTAGTATTTTTTGTCGAGATTTGTATCGTGTTTTTTTATTAATTTATATGTAAAAGCGCAAAAATAAGAATGCAGACTGATGGAATGTCACTGTTTTTATTTTAGATTTCCGATGTTATTATCAAATGGTTATCTTGTGTATGTACATTATTTCCAGCGTTTTTAAAGTACCTAATTTTTGAAAGGGTGTAGTAATATTATGTATTTTACACACATTTTGCAATAGATGAACGACGGAAAATTGAAGAAGCGGGAAATGTTATAAGAAGTAACAGAGAAGCCTTTAGACAACTAAAAGAAAATATCCTCCCTAAATGTAGATTGTGCATTTCTGTGGTAGGGCGGCATAGGGTGTTTTATTTATTTATTTATTTATGCACACACAAAATACATGACAGGACATTACATTAAGACAGAAGAGCACAAAGGTACAGCTTATTTCATAAGAAATTTCTTCCAGCAGACCTGCGAGAGGAAAGTTGGATAAGATATGTAGACACAGTGTGTGGAAAAGATAAAACACAAAATTTTAAATTATCAATCATATAATAAACTTACGTACAAATAATACACATATAAAAATAAATACTGAGATAGTAAATATATACCTAAAATAAATAATTATGCAGAATATTACAGTAAAGAGGACAAGTAATGCTCTTTGACTTGCTTTTTAAAAATAAATATAGTTTTAGAGTCTCGTATGTTAGGCGGAAGTGAGTTCCACAAACGTACTGCGTGAACAGAGAAGGAGTAGGAGAAAAATTCAGTTTTATAAAAAAAAAAAAAAAAAAAAAACTCAAAGCATTTATTTCAATTAGACCATTACAGGCACTTTTGAATGTCATAAAAACAAGAACAAAAAAATGATGCTGCTACAATCCCGGTCACAAGGCATAATAACTTGTGAAAGTACTGTAGTTGCCCATTCCAAAGCGTTGATCTCTATGGAGAAGAATGGGCAAGAAACTCCATGGACACTCTTTTAAATTATAATATTTTTACAAAATCGTATTTACATCATTCGTGTTGAGATTATACAAATATGTGAGAACGATGTAGAAAGACGTGCACAGTAAGAGCGTCCAGAGTAAATAAAAAGCAAAATTCAATTTAAAATCTAAATAAGTTAAAAAAAATGACCGTGGTAGTTAAAAAAATGACCAGTCCCAACTGACAGCGCCCGTTCACGAACATGACGTATGGATCAGCCCCATTCAGCTCGACCATTTTGAAGGGAGCTAAATGACCCGACACACCCGCCACTATCAGCGAGACATTTAAGTGAGCATGACACTATTAACCACCAGGGCTTCGTCAAGTCAATGTTAATACATAGCACTCACATATGGGCTTAATAATTATACAATACTAGAGAATTGATTCTATACATTGCAAAGATAGTCTTACAATCTTCTGCAGCTTCCACTATAGCTTCGGATACTTATCAATGAGTTTACCCCTATGCTTGAGGAGCAGGACCAGCATTGAGCCAAGCATTTTTATCATCAATATAATCCCCCAACTTATAATATGCTTGCCTACATAGTGTGCGTTTAATACAAGATTTAAATTTCGTTTCATTCAGTTGAAGAATGTGGGGAGGTATTTTATTGTAGCATTTCAAACAGTACCCCATGAAAGATGAGTCTACTTTAGCTAACCTGAAACCTGGTTGAACTAATTGGTCCCTATTTCTAGTATTATAATTGTGTCTGTCACCTCTTTTACTAAAAAGATGCAAGTTTTTCCTGACATACATGATGTTTTCATAAATATATTGACAAGGTACTGTCATGATGTTAATATCCTTAAACTGTTCCCTTAGAGAATCTCGCCTACGTAGGTTATATATGGCTCTGATGGCTCTTTTCTGCAGAATAAATATAGACTCGATGTCTGCAGCCCGTCCCCAAAGTAAAATACCGTATGACATTATACTATGAAAATAACTAAAATAGACTAGTCTCGCGGTATCTACATCAGTAAACTGACGGATTTTTCTAACAGCATATGCTGCTGAACTAAGGCGTCCTGCAAGAGATGTTATATGCGGACCCCATTGTAGCTTTGAATCGAGTGTTATTCCCAAGAAAACAGTTTTTTCGACGAATTCTAGTTTCTCTTGATTCAATACTATGTCACACTCACTGTTTTTGACATTTGGTAGAGCAAATCTTATGCACTTCGTTTTTTTCCCATTTAATACTAAATTATTAGCGGTAAACCAATTATGTACCTGCATTAGGGCATTATTTACGTCGTCAAGATTTGAGGCACGTCTGTTTATCTTAAATATTAAAGAAGTATCGTCAGCAAATAACACCATTTGTGGTTGGTTTTTAAACAAATGGGGTAGATCATTAATATATACTAAAAAGAGGAAGGGACCTAATATCGATCCTTGTGGTACACCCATTTTTACATTTAAACCCATTGAATTGACACCATTTATTTGTACTTGCTGCTGTCTATCATTTAAATACGATTTAACTAAACTAAGAGCAAGTTTCCCTAGGCCGTAATGTTCAAGTTTTAAGAGAAGGGTTTCGTGGTTCACGCAATCAAATGCTTTTGAGAGGTCACAAAAGATCCCTATGGCATCCTGTGCCTCTTCCCACGCAGTAAATATGTGTTTTAATAGGGTGACACCGGCGTCAGTCGTACAACGTCCTTTGGTGAAACCATACTGCCTCTCATGTAAGATTTTATTGGTGTTAAAGTGGTTGAGCATTTGGTTAAGCATTACCTTTTCAAACACCTTGCTGAAAACCGGCAAAACGGATACGGGTCTATAATTATTGGTGTCTTTACTGTCCCCAGATTTGAAAAGTGGTATTACCTTGCTGTATTTCATAAGGTCCGGGAAGACTCCTTGGTCCACACACAAATTAAATATAAAGGCTAAGTACGGTGCTATAGTCTCAATGATAGCTTGACAAACTTTAATAGACAATCCCCAAAGGTCTTCGGTTAATTTGATTTTTATTTGTTTAAAAGCTTTAATGACTACAGTGGGGTTAATATGCTTAAACTGAAACTCAACCGGGCATGGTAAAACGTTTGCTCTTAATAAGTCAACAGAAAGTAAGGGTGAGGAATTTAACGTTTCTGTAGTTTTAATTGGGATACTAGTAAAGAAATCCACAAATTCTTGAGCAACTTCGTTTTTAGTGGTTAGAAGACCACGTGAAGATTCTAGTGTTATATCATTATTATATTTTTTATTTCTATTAGTTTCACTATTGATTATTTTCCAAACCGTCTTAATTTTATTATCAGCGGATTTAATCTTGTTGCTTATGAATAAGGCTTTAGCTACCTTGCAGGTGTTTTTAAACATTTTTGAGTAAGTAGCAACATAGCGATTGAATGTTTCCGAGTTGATGTAAGGCTTAAGGCCGTAAAGCTCAAACAGTCGTTCCCTACTTTTTCTTATACCCTTAGTTGCCCAATCACTAAATATAAACTTTGGGCTAATAGATTTAGTTTTTATTTTTAGCGTATCATTGAACTCTGTGTAGACAACCGAAAAGAATTCCTCATAAAAATTATTTACATTATTAATATCATATCCCGGAATGCCTAGATTACTTATTAAATTATTATTAAATTTATTTAAATTGCTGGGTGTTATTTGTCTTATGTGATGGGAAATTAAGATGATACTTAAGGTGGGATCTACACAGAGCATCAGGAGGACGGGTAAAAGAGAATCGATCACGCAGGTAGCTGGGATAGGCAGGATTGAACAGTATATTATAGAGGAGACATAAAATCCGAGTGTTTCTGCGAAGACGAATAGGGAGCCACTTGAGCTCCTTGCGGAAGGAAGAAACGTGGTCATATTTCCTCAAACCATACACAATAATTAATAATAATTTTAATAATTAATAATTTTAATAAAATTTGTAAACTATCTGCCGTATTTTTTTATCATAACAGTGGAAAAAATAACGAAATCACAAATTATAACAATAACTGTAAAAATACGGGCCTGTTGGTCTAGTGGTTAGTGGCCCTGACTGCTGAGCCGGAGGTCGTGGGTTCGATTCCCACCCAGGACAAACTTTGTGTGATGAGCATGATTGTTTGTTCTGTGTCTGGGTGCTATTTATCTATAATATGTATGTATTTATAAATTATATAAGTATGTTTATCAGTTGTCTGGTTACCATAACACAAGCTCTGCTTAGCTTGGGATCAGATAGCCGTGTGTGAGTTGTCCCAAGATATTTATTTATTTATTTACTGTAAAAATACCTTTATTGCTATCAAAGCTAATAACAGGAAATAAACCCCTTTCAAGCTCTATATTTTTTTAACGATTTTGTCTGTTGAAGGTCCATAGAAGTTTTTAAGATCATTTAGAAACCTCTGGCACCCCTAACTTATTTTTTTTAAGCTCTGAACATTTTTGGTTGGAGTGTAGCCTTAGGGGCGCTATGGAGCAAGGACTTAGAAAAATTTACGTGTTTTTTTTTTCCGAAACTTTCAGTTTTTTTTTGCAGTATCGGGTTGACCTTGTCTGTAGCAACCATTTAGGAACTGAGAAGTATGGCCCTACGACGCACCGTTTCCGAGTTATGGGCCTTTAACTTTTTTTTTATTTTATATAAAACGATTTATATCTCTAAAATGGTAGCTCGCATGAGATTGTTTTCGGGAAAGAAATTGTTGCTCTACTCAAAAGCCATACGATCATATAAAAAAATTAGCAAAAACTTCGAAAAAAAAAACATCAAAATTTTTTTAAGTGTCGGTCGTTGTTTCCAGCTAGAGTATTCTTAGGGGCGAAGGACTTAGTCAAATTTTCGGAGATTTTTTTTTTTTAGAATCCGACCATTTTTATTGCAGCAACTGATTAAGGTTGGCCATAGAAACCATTTAGGAACTGAGAAGTATGGCCCTACGATGCACCGTTTCCGAGTTATGGGCCTTTAACTTTTTTTTTATTTTATATAAAACGATTTATATCTCTAAAATGGTAGCTCGGATGAGATTGTTTTCGGGAAAGAAATTGTTGCTCTACTCAAAAGCCATGAGGTCATTAAAAAAAACTAGCGGCCATGTTGGGCTGCTATTAGCACTGGGGGTTATAGGGGGAGGTAAAATTTTGGTTATTTTTTGCCTAGGAGGCGCCGTTTACGAGATATTATTTAATTTCATCCTTTTTAGTTTTTAGTAGAGCAACAATTTCTTTCCCGAAAACAATCTTATCCGAGCTACCATTTTAGAGATATAAATCGTTTTATATAAAATAAAAAAAAAGTTAAAGGCCCATAACTCGGAAACGGTGCGTCATAGGGCCATACTTCTCAGTTCCTAAATGGTTTCTATGGCCAAGCTTAATCAGATGCTGCAAAAAAATGATCGAATTAAAAAAAAAAAAACTCCGAAAATTTGACTAAGTCCAATTTTTTTTTTAACTAAAAATTTTTTTTTTTCGTTTTCTTTGCTGCTCATAGTGCCCCTAAGCGTATACTCCAACTCCTACACTCCGCCCCTAAGACTACCCACTGACCACATTTTTGATTACCGAACTGTAACGGTAATTTTGAACTTTGGACTGATTTTGTGGTAAGTTCTACAATACCTAGGCAAACGGAATTTTTTGCATGGTAGCTATTGCTATCGCTAATAGGTTCCACAAAAAAAAATATCTAAAAATGGTAGGAATGAAGAGATAAAAAATAAAAACCAATGTTAGGTAAAAATTTTGAAATTAGTACTTAAAAAAATTCTAGCTCTTAAACTACAAAAAATCGCGGAACATACATGGGGGTAATTCAGGTACCCCTAAGCATAAGGCATCAAATTTTTTTCTTTGGACGCCTATCAACTGGCCACCCTGTATAAATCTTAAGAAGAAAAACTCAAAGTTATTACGAGTTTTTCTTCTGGTGACACGCTTGGCCTCAAATGCGTTTCAGAGCTTGAAATATCTTGCCTAATCAGTTCAATTAGCTCATCAAAAGTTTTTATGGATATTCTCAAATAGTCAACATTTTTTTTATCATACATTCTTATTTTGGGATATAACGTTACGAACTGACCATGTACTAGTCGGTCACTTAATATTGGATGCACCCAATACCGTCTTTTTCTTTTCTTTTCTTAAGGAGCAACCACAGTAAACACACTTCTTCGTCGACCTCCATTTTCAAACTGACGTTATCCCCGCACAAAAATCGCATAATAACCGCCGATGTCTGAATAGCATCACAATATTGAGGTTTCAAACCGCGCGATTCGTGAACGCGCGGTTCCCGCATGTCTGAAGTTGGTTCCCGCATGTCTCCCTTCGAGGTAACCGTTGCGGCTCTTTATTTCCACCCTTAAATTATTTTTTTTAGTATCTTTCGGCTGGAGCCAAAACTTGGTGAAGGCAGGTGGCCATTCATGAGGTCATCCGGGCAGGACCTTGACCGATTCTCGGACATGTTGTATCAAAAACCTCAGTACATGGTTGACAACTGATTTATTAATACAAAATTACAATCAACGAATCACTTCACTAATAAATAAATAACTTTAACAATTTATGACTCAGGTCAGGTGTGATCCGTATCACAATTCCAAGGTGTTGACACCGCGACTGCTTCGGTCCAACTGACTCGTGCTCGCTAGCGCGCCGCCTTATTTTACTCGTCCCCCACCTCGCCTGACTCATGGAGTGGTACGATGATGTCACATTCGCACGTGCACGACGCACGTGCGCCGTAACAGCTGTGTTTGGCTCCTCCGCGCCGACATATCAAAGTTAAAAAATCCTACAATGGTGCTTAAATCATACAAATGACATCAAAATTGAGCCATTTGAAATTAAACCGGATTGCATCAAAATTAATTGCTAGATTTAAAAAGCAAAGACTTGTGGAGTGGCAAGTTCACAGAACTCAAGAGCAACTTTGAAGATTCGGGTGGTCGGACGTTCAGACATCAGACATGCATGCAAAGCGCGGCAGCGCGCTGCACAAGGGCAGCTGAAATGCCGCGAGTTGACTTCAACACGCGCTTACTCATATTAAATTTATTTACAAAATGTCATCATTGATTTTGATTCTTAGTTTTAATTAATTTATTTTTTTATTTATTACGGCATGGAGGACTTACAGCTTAAAAAGAAACTTAATTTAAATAATAAAAAAATCCATAGATAACAGCAAGCCAATCACAAGTCCTCACGTATCACGTACCAAACTAAACATTTCAAATGAAATGTGAGCACAAAGTGCACAAACCGAACCGAACCTAACCTAACTTAATCAAAGGTTACATTAACAAAGTCAAAACAAATAAAGGCTAAACAAATAGTTAACTGATGCTGTTTAGTTTGCAGTAAAATGAAAAATGATTTGGACAGACAAGTCCAACAAATTAAAATCATGAGTTGGCCAGTACCGTGTTAAAACAACTACCTACTTATATTATGTAATATGTACGTAAATGGACCAAAAATGGAAATGTATTTTAGTATTTTATATTGAAAATGTTATCTATAGTTTGTAAGGATAAATTGGTATGTTTAGTTATACTTACAACAAAAATAAATATTAATTACAAGCAATAACTTAAAATTATTGCATATTTGTTGAAGAAAGTGATTAGACAATGTGTCCGGTCACGGACTATTATTTATTTATTTTTGCATATTTTTTTGGGTTTTTAATTTTATTTTCTAAAGTTACGAAAGGTAAGTCATCATTTCTTAATTTTAACGATAGACAATATTGTTGCCCTCTGAATACTTAAACAATTGTCGTCTCAGTAAGGCCAAAACTTTGAGAGATATGATTATTTTTTAAATAATATATAAACCTCTATTTTTTTAAAATCGGTGCTGTCCCTCTACTTTTTTTACAAACGAAAAAGCTTATACACTAATAAAAATAAGTAACTTAAGTTTATAAGTTATTACATTTCATAGAATATTAGTTTTGTTATTAATATATAGCATATTTTATTACATAATCAACGATTATAATTACTGAGAGGCACAAACGTACTTGTCCTGCAAAATGTTCTCATATCGCTGGATGAAAGTAATTTAAACCTAACTTTACATCGAAGAGTCCGACAGCGTCCCGGGGACCCCAATTTTATTTCCCTCGTTAGTGTGTGCTAGTGCGCAGCCAGGCCGGGCGTGGGTGAAATCGCTGCATATTCCCACCAATAACGTATGTACGCCATTTCAGATGCTCTCGGACAATTATTTTATAGTATCGGTGGTTGCATTTTTTTAGTGTAATGAGTAGTTTTATTATTGTTGTTTGGTTCTTCTAACAGAGGTAGTTAGTGAATTAGCTTCATTGACTGTTATTGAATTTATCCTAGATATTATGCATTTTTTCTAATTTTCTAAAAAGTGTGTTATTTCTCACGTCGCTATTCTCATATCGCTGTAATCGGTGGTCTTAATCACCACCGATGCGATAATTTACAGCGAAATGATAAGAAAAAATCAAACGGTGTCTTATACCTAATATCGGTGTTTTGATTCATGATCAACGCACAGTTTTGTCACATCGGTGGATTGCTTTATCATATCGGTAGATCATTTTATCATCTCGGTGAGTAGTTTTATCATATCGGCAGATCCCGTGTCATATCGTTATGTTTACAAAGAAAACATGAAACATACAAACACATACAAACATTCATACATACATCCTTATCTACATAGACTGCCAAAATCATTACCACCATACCACTGGGTAGTAGATTTATAAATATGAAGGGGATTCGTCGCCGGATGGTCGAGACATCATGGCGGAGGACACGAAATAATACTCGCAAAACTTTTGTTTACACTTGTATTGTCTTTTCACAAAATCAATAAAACATAAAAACTTTTTAATAAAAAATTGAACCGACGAAAAGTGAAAAATAAAAAACCTTTAATCTAGCTAAGCTCCAAAGTTAAAGTATGAGATTAATTTCAAGTCGGCGCCAAACAAACTATTTATTGATTTTCATAACGTAACAAATGGTAAACGTTGACAACTTGATTGATCGTCGATCATTGTTTCTTGGCGCCGCCTCAAAATTAATTTCTTACTTTAACTTTGGAGCTTAGCTAGATTAAAGGTTTTTTATTTTTCACTTTTCGTCGGTTCAATTTTTTATTAAAAAGTTTTTATTTTACTCTTTTTGGTTTTCTCTTACAACAAATTTGTTGTTGCTTTACTTAATCTAATTTGTATAAAATTTTTGACTGTTTTTCAAATTCCAAATGTTTCGGCTTTTTAAAACAATATATTGTTTTTGCTATCTAATTTCCTTTTTCGTCGATTTTTATATACATATATATATATATATACTACTCTGTCAAGAAAGTACCGGGAAAAGATCAATAATACACAAAATGTCTGTTATTCATCCAAATTTATTTTATCACCTTCAAAGTATGCTCCTTTAGAAACGATACACTTGCGCCAACGAATAATCCATTCATCAAAACATTTTTTAAACGCTGCTTCCGGAATTGAGTTCAGTTCTCGCCGCGAATTCTCCTTTATGTCTTCTATCGATTGAAAACGGGTGACACGAAGTGGTAATTTGAGTTTAGGAAAAAGAAAAAAGTCAGCAGGAGCCATATCTGGTGAATATGGTGGTTGCTGGATGGTATTTGTTAAGTGTTTGGTCAAAAATTCGTTCACAATGATAGCCTTGTGCGAAGGCGCATTGTCGTGGTGCAAAATCCAAGAATTTTCTTTCCACAAATCTGGCCTTTTTCGTCGAATTTGCTCTCTTAAACGCCGCATAACGCTCAAATACTATTCTTTATTTACCGTTAGACCTTCCGGTAAGAATTCAGAGTGCACAACACCGCGATAGTCAAAGAAAACAGTCAACATGACTTTGACTTTTGATCGACTTTGGCGTGGTTTTTTCGGTTTCGGTTCAGTTGGAAGGCGCCACTCCGAAGCTTGTTGACTAGTTTGCATGTCAAACTCGTAAACCCACGTCTCGTCACTAGTAACAATGCGTTTCATGAATGTTGGGTCCGAACTGACTCGTTCTAGCATGTCCTCAGCGACTTTCATGCGATTGAGTTTTTGGAGAAAATTCAGATCTTTTGGGACTAGCCGAGCAGCAACATGTTTCATACCCAAATGATTAGTTACAATGGTACGGATCGACTCGTGAGATACAGAAAGTTCGGCGGCTATCTCTCTCAGAGTTGAATGGGGATTTTCAGTCACTATTTTCTTCACTTTTGCGATGTTAACTTCAGTTGCAGACGTTGACGGCCTACCAGAGCGAGGCAAATCTTCCATCACATCTCGACCGCTTTTGAACGCTTTGAACCACTCATAAGCAGGAGTTTTTGATAAAATCGATTCACCGTAAGCCTTCTGTAACATTTTCAGTGACTCCAAACCAAACACGAAATTCCATTGGCGATGCAAAATTTAAGACAAACTCTTTGTTCGATATTTTTGTCCATTATGAAATTCGCAATACACACTATATATGATATTACTAAAAACAGCACTGTATTTAATATAAATAACAGATGCAACTCAAACTCCGCGCCAAAATGGAAAACAGTTGTGCCAATCTAACAACTACAAAAAAACAAAATTTTTAATTTGGAACCATAAACAAATCATCCATTCCCGATACTTTTTTGACTGAATGTATATACTTCGACACTACTAAATATTTGGTAGCTATTATTTTGAACCCACATTAGTTGCTTTTGATATTTAATAAAAATCCTTGATAGGCGAACAGACGCGTAAGATGAAGGATTCGGGGATGGAAGCTTCGATAAGAGTGTTCCTTACCGTCAAACAGGATGACAAGTACTAAGATGACTACCATGAATTCGAAACACTATCGAGTCTTTGGGAATAGACCTCCAGATATTCTAGTACATACCAAAAATCTGAAGAATTGTGTTAACAATAAAAGCAAAGGAAATAGAGTGATAGCAATGACTGTGTTGCTAAACCTCGATTGGTTGCAATTTCAAAAGAACACGTACTAGAAATGTTTTTGAACGCATGATGTTGCCCGTAATTCTAAGCTGGGCCGTCAATTCACAAAAACTTCAAGGGACGACGAAAGCAAGAATTGACCTGGGACTACATTTTATTAGCATCGTTATAAAATTTTGAACCAAATAAGGTGTTAATCCACATGATGAGCGCGCTGACTGAAATGCAGCTACTGAAAGGTTAACCCACTATGCACTGCACATATACAGATATTTAATTCTTGCAGTAATGGCTAAAACATACTTATTATGTTTTTTTAAAAAAAGGGCATCCGTCCGTCGATGACACGCATAACCCAGTAAGGTCTACAGTTTTTAATAAAGTTCAAGAAATAAGCCCAAATGGCGTTATACTGTACCTCTTGTAACTGACTTACATTTCCACTGCCATAGCTTTGATGACAATCATACTCCAGCAAGCCATCAACAGTTCTCATCGACGTACATGAAATGAGCCTAAACACAACACAGCTGCTATAAACTATTGAGAATGTCTAGTAGATACTAGCCATCTCCATCATCAGACCTTCCATGACCGTAATTCTCCAGCTAGGTCTAAAGATCACGTCAAGGTGCATTAAATGAGCCCAAACACGATATAGCTGGTGTAAACTGTTGAGAACGTCTTGCATATACCTTCCGTCTCCATTGTCAGATCTTCAGTGACAGTAATTATCCAGATTGGCTCAAAGTCCTCATCAAGGTTAATAAAACGAGCCCAAACATAATATTGCGGCTGTAAATTGATAAGAACCTCTTTCAAAAGCCTTCCGTCTCCATCGTCAGACCTTCAATTACAGCTCTATTCTCCAGCTAGGTCTAAAGTTGTCGTCAACGTGCATGAAATGAGTTGAAACACGATATATCGCTGCTTTAAACTGTTGAGGACCTCTCGCAAAATGCAAGTATTTCCTGTCTCCATCATCCATCATCAGGTCATTTTGACGCCGTATTATCATCAGAACTACATATGTGTTTCAAATTTAAACAAAATCGGTTCACAATTGCAAATTAGATATGAAAAAAAATCAATCAACCCCTATTTTTCCACCCTTAGGGGCGGATTTTTTTTTCAATTTGAAATAGGACCAGCTTTGAAATATACTCTCTCCAATGAAAAAAGAATTTTTCAAATCGGACGTCTCAGTAAAAAGTTATGCGTGGTCATACATAAAAAAAAAACAAATATACATGTCGAATTGAGAACCACCTTTTTTTCGTCGGTTAAAAATAACTAAAGATGCTAATGATCGATACAGATTTAAATCAGGAACGCGGGAAGTTTAGCGCAGAGTAATGGCTAACCGTGTTGCTCGCTGCCCGGTCCAAAAAGAACTGCCCTCCTGTCAAGCTATCCGCTCAACATCAACATTCCAAGATGGCAACCGAACGAAACCGTCATTCGGTCATTCAATTTCGTCCAGTACTGTCATTACTCGGCACCAACCATCCCCAAGTTAATACTTGACGTTCCTACACGAACAACGAATTAGTTCACAAAAACAAAGTTAGATGGCGTTAGTTTAAATGTATGCGTCGGCGCCTCGACAAATATACATATCATTAAGGTAGGTCTGTATTCGATAATGTACGTCTATAGGCTTTTTTATTTTTGGTGGGAAATCATCAAATAACTTCCCCTGCTCTGGGCGGAGCGGGGGGGGGTGTCAGACTTTTACTGACTAAAACCCACCCATGTTCCTTCTATCGCCCTTTGCGTTCCGGGGCCGCGGTAAATTAATTTTGATCTACTTCCTGGTTTCCGATTGGGCTGAAATTTTGCATGTACTTATGTGTAAATCAAATGACAATGCAAAATTATTATGACATGAAGCTGATCTAATGATGGAACCGGAAGGTGGCTAGTGGCTATAGAAACTTGGTAGTTAAACGACACAACCCCATCGAGTTTGAGCTTGTATGATTCGTCTTGACGAGTAACATAATTCTAAAGGTATATACGGAGACTACTGTTAAACCTTGCTAGGGAAAAAAAAACACTAAAAACCTGTTGATGTTCAAGGGTGGATAGATTATCATATCGCTGGATATGTATATCATTTCGGTGGATAAACTTATCATATCAGTGTACAGAAAAATTAATCGGTGCCGGTTTGTCATATCGGTGGATACCAAAATTCAAACTGAATTTTCTCCTTAGTCTTAAATGATACGTTGATGATATTAAATTTGGGGATATTTAATATCCTAAAGATTACTAAAACCTGAAAAATGTACAAAAAAAACTATAAATGAAAAAGTTCACCGATATAATGAAAAAAATGGCATTTGTTGAAATTCACCCACTTACTTGATAAATTAGACATTATGCCCGTCTATTATGCCGTAGTCATATTCCGCGTTTACGCGCGGTGTACTTTGGCGTGTGACCGCTCGACGGTGCGACCAGTGCGATGCCAATCATGCGAGCGTCGAGCGATTTACGTGGGCATTTATGTCACTGCAGTTCTCGGCCCTATAGTACCCTCGCCCACGGCTCTGCGTAATTCCGCCTCGGTCGCAATGACAAAGTTTCCTCACTTGAATCGATACTATCTTCAAGTGGTTGCCCTCCTCAACCCTCACGTCCTAGAAAAAGTTCCTGCAAACACGAAGGTATTAGTAGGTATTTACCGTATCTCGACGAGCAAGCCAAGCAACAAGACTATTAATCATTGCATCTAGGTAGGTATGTACTTTATGGTAGATACCATATTAGTGAAAAGGAAACCACGGATCTCGCAAGGTGGACCACACTATTAAAACACAAGAATAAGAACGCACAAAAGGAGTTGGTTGTTCACTAAATTCGTTCGTCAACCTCGACGTTGAAGGAAATCCTGGCATGGCGTGCGTGGTGCAGTGTGCCGCCGCCGCCGCCGCCGTGTGGCCTAGCGGCAACCCACTTCTGTGCGAACTGTGAGTGTGTGTGTGTGTGTGTGTGCCCAGATGTATCAAACCAAGTACATTCGCATTTCGCCGGACTGTTTCTTGCGTCTGTAATTTAATTGATCTGTTGTTGACTGATGATCTTTGTTGATGACAATCATTGGCAGACATTTAACTACGTATATTGTGCTCAAAATAGCCCTTCCCGTTCAATTTATGTTATTTCATATTGGAAAACAAGCAGCATAAAGTAATGTTTATTTGAAATAAGTAGGTATACAGAAATAACAAACACTCATTACATTTTTACAGATTAAAACTAGCACAAAGCATTATTTCAATGACAAACAATATTAATATATTGTAGTAAACGTACGCGGAACTGCTTCCCACTCATACGGGATGATTTAGTATGTCCGGTTTCGTTTAGCTTGAAAGTGTTTTACTTTTAGAGAAGATACGTATCGTGCCATGAGGTGCGGAAGTCATCTCTAGTCTTGTATTTGCGTAAGATTTTATTCTCTTCACAACTGGTACCTGTCTGTAGTAGGTTTACAGAGTAACAATCATTTTAAGTTAAGTGAGACAACAAAGCAAATCTGAACCTAGAAAAGACAGCTATACTTCAAAGAAACATTGTATATCTAAAAACGGCTGCCGCTGTTGCTACCGCTTATAGAACTTGTATGCAATGAGCAGGTAGCAGTGGGCAAAAGCCTGCCAGCCTGGCCGTGCGGCAAGCGGGCGCGGATGCTGATAATGATAGTCTGCCTACTGATGATCGTCACTACCTCACCACGCTCTACACGTTATCACGGACAATATAAGTAAGCAGACACGTACAGTAAAATGGAACGTGCGTGTGAGGTCCACATGTGTAGCTGGTGGGCCACCGGGCACCGGGCCTTAGTACTGCGCGGCGCGGGCGGTCACGCGGCGGCGGCGCCGAGGCCAGCGCGTCTGTTTATCATAAACGATGCGCATAATAAGCCCCGCGTGCCCGCACCGACGGCGACGCTGCCGCATGCCAGCTCGGTATTACCGCGTGCTTTACTCTCACCAGAGTACGAAAAAACCGATTTTCGAAAAAAAAAACACTAAAAAGGCGGAAAGTAAATTTACTTCCGGAAACCGGTGACTTTTGTTTGATTCATTAATAAGCCGGAAGTAAAGGAATGTTTCATTTTCGGCCATCACAAGTTTCGTCTTTTATCTAAAAAGACGTAAAAATACTAAAAATACAACAAAATGAGAAAAAACATTCTTTTGTGTAGGTATTTAAAAGCCTGATTTCACTGATTTGCTGTGTTCAAAAAGTAATTTAGTTTTTCATTTATTGTCATGTTTTGATCAACATGGCGTCTCATAGTTTGCATATTTCACTTTGTGTTCCTAATATTCTCGGCAGTGTCGTTGATCAGACGCGATAAAAAAAAACAAAATGACTGCTTGTTTTGACATAAACACTGTTAGGTCAAACAGCCTAGTTCGTTTCGACTTGGTCTCGATTTTTGTGGTTTTCGGTGCCGTGTGTAATTTTATATTTTACTTCCGACGACTATTTACGACTGTGGCTTTGTAAAAAAATAACACTATTTCTAGGTTAAATAAACACCACACCTCTACAACCTGTTATGGCGGCCATAACGTCAAACGTTTTTAATTTTGTTCATGTAAACCATTTGATATTGTGAAAAAAAGAATAGTTTATTCTATTCAAAGGTTAGTTTCCCAGCCTCTCCCATATAAAAATGAAACAACTCTTTTATTTTTATTTTTTTTTACAAGAAAGATTTTAATTTCAGTATCTCACCCAAATTCATATCGAGTACTTATTCATGGTCACTGGTCAGGAACAAGTTTCCTTTTACCGCAGAGTTGCTGTCGCGGAGGAGGATGCTGTGATGCTGCATCACATCAACTCTGCAGCATAAAAAAGCAAGGGACTCATCTCGGCCACGCGCACGGGCCAAGATGGCGAGGGGCGAGGGGCGAGGGGGGGGGGCAATTGAAATTCATTTAACTAAATGAAGCGCCAATAGCTCCAGTGTTGACAAGTATCGATTGTGCGACTGCGTAACCAAGCGAGCGCACGTCCAACTGTCCAACACAGGCCCATTCATTGGTTCTCGCTCAAGTCATGTCCGGCACATAAAGGTTAAAGGGACAGGACAACTGCACACAGACAACGTTCGCTGAGGTGCTACTCGGTGTCTCGGTGATACGGAACTAATGGAGCAAAGTCGGTAGGTATTCACTGAAGGAGATTGGTCTCGACTCTCCATCATATACAGTGCACAACTAAGGCAATAACATTATCGCGCGAGTCGCGACGCAATGTTAAGCCTATAGTTAAGCTGAGCGCTAACAGAAGCGAGCGCCGATGCCTCATTGGTAGCGTGTACTATTGTATGTGTTACAGCGATCGCATACCTGCCTCACAAGCACTGCGTAAATAAATTGATTTAATTATAAAGTAGGTACGCTGTAACACATGGTCAAACATAAGATAGGCGTTTATTAAAATGTTAGACAATTATTAAAATGTGTCCTGCTGTTGATTAATATAGCCTGATGATGATGATGATGATGATGTTGATTTTATGCGTTTCATACAAAAATACAAATCTTTCCTCTTTATAATATTGGTGTAGATTCTACAAAGATTTGTAAATGTACCAAACGTCCAAACAGCTGGCGACGCGGCGCGGCGGCGGCGCGGCCCTGGCGCGGGTCGCGTTATCACAAGTGCGCGGCGCACGTCGCTGTAATCAGCGCCCTTCACGTGTACACAGATCAGATTACCGTGTGCACCGCGCACTGTCTCCGCGCTCTGCGCCCTGCGGGCTATCTTCAACTCTTCGGAGCAGCCGCGACTACCGCGGACTTCCCGACTAGACATTCATTCCATTTATTGACAGCACGAGGTGGTCGGCCTGGTAGCTTCTCGGTGTTTACTGGTGCGCGGGGCAAGGGGCTCCATATTTATTTCAGCCTATAGGTATTTATCAGTAAATAAAAAATATAAATCATACTTAACAAACAGTTTTATTATCTCCCCAGATCCAGGAGAAATACATTCGCATCGTTTCTTTCGAATATGAATGCGAATGCGGATGGTTAAACATAATTATGCGAATAATGACGAATGCGAACACGCGTTACATCACTAGTAGGTGGGTTTAAAGCGGTTATAAGAGTTCCTAGAAGCTTACAAAAATATTTTATTTTGAGAGCGAAACTGTTGTACGCTACAATTTATCAACTAATTATGTTTCATCAAGCAAGACAAATCAATCCTGGCTCTTAGTAGCGCGCTAGTGGGAACATAGGGCTTGTTAAGGTAGACTAACAGTATCAGATTGTATCCAAGCCAACGCTAGCTGCAACATGAAGCCTCCCCCTCCCGCCCCATGTTTACATTCACCGACCACTATCATCTTAATGTCCGTTTTACGGCCAAGTCGGTCAAGTTTGTTGTGGAAATCTGCATTCAAGTCATAGTAACACATATCACCATAGTCAATTATGGGGAATGTAAGTCACTAAACCAGCATTGCGTTAATGTATGATGGGAGAATATTTTTTAATCGATAACAAGATCGCGAAGTTGCGGTGACCTCCATTATTTTCATCTGGGGTGTCCGGGAAAAACCTTAAGTTTACCTACATGTCCGTGGTTTGTTCCGTCAGTGTTGGCAATCCTGCCTGTTGACGAGTCCGGACCTGGCCATATCAACCAATGCACGTGAAAACTCACATGTAATATAGGTACCTACCGGCAACGGCAACTTACAGTGAGCAGTGTCACACGCCGAATCGTCAACATTTCGCGCGGCAAGCGTACCGGTGGACAGCGGCCATGGCGTGGACGAGCTCTCCCACCCGGCGCCGACGTCACCGGGGCACTCCGCTGAGTCAGCGTGGCGCACGCGCCGCCCGTCATCAATGGGCACTCCCTCGAGGCGCCCCGCGCTCCCCGGCCGCGGCCCCCACGCTCCGCAGTCACATGACAGGCCCCGCACCCCGCACCCCGCACACCGCGCCCGCCGCGCGTACTGACCGGCTGCGGCGGCGCGGCGGCGCGGCGTGACTTTCCTGTGCACCCCCCACGAGCTCAGCAGCGCGTGCGCCGGGTCGACGACCGCGCCTGCCGCGCTGACCCGGTGCCGGCGCCGGTACTACCTTGCACTACTTACGTGCCGCTCGGGAACGACCTTGCTGGTGCATCCCGCCGGTGAATATATTATGTAGTTTCGGTTCGGTCATGTGAAACCAATGACCCTGTTTCCCTTTGTGCCGCAGTGAGCGGACTCATTGACACATCACTAGAGGAAGCCATCGCGCCAGCATTGCTATTAGATTCCATCACATTACTATTTCTTGTAAGTTGTCATGACATGAGAAATAAAAGTACTCTGTGCATGAGAACGTAAATAAAGTACAGCGTGGTGTGGGCCACAGCCACAGTGGAACCTGGGTGTGCCAGTGTGCGTGCGTGTCGGTGCAGTGTGCGTGCGCGCCCGGTGCAGTGTCACGTGAGCGCCCCCCTCCCCCGTCGCGCCGCCGCCGCCCGCTCCGCCGCGGCCGCCCCGCTGCAGCCGGAGTACTGGTCTGTGCGTGGAACCTGCTTTAATCTCTGCCAGATCTGATCATGTGACAGCACGCTACGGCACGCACACGCACCTCATCTAGATTAACATAAATAAGCGATTTTTCCAGAACGATATTTTATTTAAAGCCCCATCTTATTACCTGAAGCAGAGCTCCTTAATTCTATCACAGAAGCGTTCATCGCGTGTATAGGCGTAATGCCGCGGCCGTTACCCGACTGCAAAAGTTAGGGTTCAGTGTGCTGGGCGCTCATTGGCGCTCATTCTAAAGAGTTCAACGCGCGGTGCAGTGTTAGCCGAGCACGAGCCGAAGCCGAACAGGGGCCGAGCCGAGCTGCCGAGCCCGGGGAGAACTTCTAGATCTTCTACTTCTAACTATAGATGCTATGTTTTCTACGACCATTTAATAAATACGAACGACGAAACAGGATGAGAATAATCATTTGATGGCGTAAATTTAGATTAGATTTTTTCACAACAGTAACTCCAAGGGACCGCAGACACAGTATTTGCTATTATTTTCACAACAGTAACTACAAGGGACCGCAGACACAGTATTTGCTATTATTTTCACAACAGTAACTACAAGGGACCGCAGACACAGTATTTGCTATTATTTTCACAACAGTAACTACAAGGGACCGCAGACACAGTATTTGCTATTATTTTCACAACAGTAACTACAAGGGACCGCAGACACAGTATTTGCTATTATTTTCACAACAGTAACTCCAAGGGACCGCAGACACAGTATTTGCTATTATTTTCACAACAGTAACTCCAAGGGACCGCAGACACAGTATTTGCTATTATTTTCACAACAGTAACTCCAAGGGACCGCAGACACAGTATTTGCTATTATTTTCACAACAGTAACTCCAAGGGACCGCAGACACAGTATTTGCTATTATTTTCACAACAGTAACTCCAAGGGACCGCAGACATAGTATTTGCTATTATTTTCACAACAGTAACTCCAAGGGACCGCAGACACAGTATTTGCTATTATTTTCACAACAGTAACTCCAAGGGACCGCAGACACAGTATTTGCTATTATTTTCACAACAGTAACTCCAAGGGACCGCAGACACAGTATTTGCTATTATTTTCACAACAGTAACTACAAGGGACCGCAGACACAGTATTTGCTATTATTTTCACAACAGTAACTACAAGGGACCGCAGACACAGTATTTGCTATTATTTTCACAACAGTAATTACAAGGGACCGCAGACACAGTATTTGCTATTATTTTCACAACAGTAACTCCAAGGGACCGCAGACACAGTATTTGCTATTATTTTCACAACAGTAACTCCAAGGGACCGCAGACACAGTATTTGCTATTATTTTCACAACAGTAACTCCAAGGGACCGCAGACACAGTATTTGCTATTATTTTCACAACAGTAACTCCAAGGGACCGCAGACACAGTATTTGCTATTATTTTCACAACAGTAACTCCAAGGGACCGCAGACATAGTATTTGCTATTATTTTCACAACAGTAACTCCAAGGGACCGCAGACACAGTATTTGCTATTATTTTCACAACAGTAACTCCAAGGGACCGCAGACACAGTATTTGCTATTATTTTCACAACAGTAACTCCAAGGGACCGCAGACACAGTATTTGCTATTATTTTCACAACAGTAACTCCAAGGGACCGCAGACACAGTATTTGCTATTATTTTCACAACAGTAACTCCAAGGGACCGCAGACACAGTATTTGCTATTATTTTCACAACAGTAACTCCAAAGGACCGTAGACACAGTATTTGCTATTATTTTCAACAGTTGTACCTTCTCGCGTTCTCGTCAGTTAGGGTCACATTTGCTTGTTACATGATTGTAACATTATTGTGTTCACATTTCCTGTTCTTTTCTGCCATAGTGTGTGAATAATTCTGATTAATTTGAGTTTTTAGTGTTAAGTTAATGGTTTTACCTCTAAAAACGGCAAAGTGTGATTTGATTCGGACTGAGTTCCGTAGCATCAAACAATGCAATAACAATATTTACGCTTATTTAAATTAAATGGAAATTAACACTCAACCGCAAAATTAAATTTGTTCTTTATACCATCTTAATGAAAAACAAAGTTACGCCTGCAGTTTGATGAAAAAGCCCCATCTGAAATCCTTGTCCAGATCTTGTTGAAACCAATTTTCGTTCGGTAGTTTTTATACTTTTACAGCAGCTACAGCTTTCGAAATCCCTCGCAGTTTTATACGTAGTTAGTTTCTTTTTTAAGTCTCATAGAAAAAAGAGCAGCCCCTCTATCGAAGACGAAACGAAGAGTTTAGTCGACCTCTACCAACACGAGTCCTTCCACTAGCACGCCGCACGCCGCGTTGGCCGGGAGGAGTCCGTTCGCGCGCACCATCGACCACTTAGTAGGCAGCGCCATGTCGAGTGCGGTGTGCGGTGTGCGGTGTGCGGTGTGCGGCCGGGCAAGCACGGACTACTGCGCCACTAGGGTATTATCTTCTCAATAGTTCGATCGGTCAACCCAACCATTATGATGGTAGAAGATCTTTAGCATCCTTCGACGCGTGGCTGTTCTTCTGCTGCGATCTCTCCCGCTCCACACCCCGCATACGCTAGTTCACTGCACGGACCGAACCACTGCCGGAATCGGAAAAGACAGACGTATCAAGTGCAGCAACGAGGGTAGAGCGCTGCTGACTTCCAGCTGAACACTCTTACAGCGTATCGCCGAGTCATCTTGGCTCCACACACAAACGACTCATCCAAGTACTCGAAAACATTCGGATGCGGCACTTGTACATACACTAAAAGCGGACGCAAACGGTTTGAGCCAAATTCATCCGCCACTGCGCGGAGGACATGGACGCGGAAAACAACTGAAATGAAATGACTGCCAGACTAAGTATCAGAAATGGCAATGTAGCGCGGCGAGGGGGGAGGGCGAGTATGTCTATATCCAGTAGTGGACTGCCAGAGGTTGGTGCCACTTTTTCAGCCATTCTACCATACTGCGCCTTGGCTTGCCTACCCATTAAGAAGTGTTGTGATCAACCTTTAACCCTCAAACTCTAGAGTAACCGCCTGAAACTCAGATGATTACGATATTCTCTCTAGATTTCAAATATTACCGGACCCTATTCGACAATATAATATCATCGATATGATTCTACCAAGACATGCAATCTTGTAGCCATAGATATCAGAAAGGTATCTACGTTCTAGCTAGCTATATCTTATAGGTACATATTATCTACGTACTACGTTTTATATTTTATTCTAGTCTACTTCGATGTGCTGTGGTATTATTCCACTTGAATGACGGATTTTCGTAGATATTCTTATTCAAGATGAAGATAAAGCGGATTAACAAACTTGTGTTTTTACCAATATCTTATCCACGGTCAATTTGAAGGTAAGTCATTTGTAAAGTGAGCCTGCCTGCAACGTGTGGTCAATATACCTAATTCAGTCTTCAATTCTCAGGAGAACAATCTAAAATATGATTTGAAATGTTATAAGAGCCTGTGCTTAGAGCAAGTGTCTAGTAGCTGCAGCACTGCCAGCGTCGGGCAGCGCGCCAGGCATGCGGGTACTGACCGTGACCACTGACGAGCGACGTGCAGCTGTAGTAGGTGCCTATACCCAAGTGCCGATTCAGACGGAGCGATTAGTGAAGTGGGAAACAATTTATGTAAGTGCCGCGAGCTTTGAGTGCACCAATAATGAGAATGACAATGTGAGCAAACGAGCCCGATGCATGTTTACAATGTCAGGGGTGTGAGTGTGAGCGGCGGAGCGGGGCGCCGGTGCACGGCGGGGCGGTGGGGCAGGGGGGTGGCGCGCAGCCTCCGCGCATCTCGGGGCGCGCGGCAGGCGGGTGCGGCACATCGACACTCCGCGCGCGACGCCGCCGCACCGCCAGTCGCGCTCCAACCGCGCTACCAACCGCACGCACACTCGCGCCCGCGCGCCCGCCGCTGTCCACACGAAGCACCACGGCCGTCACGCCGCGACCCCCGCCACACGCCCGCTCCCGCTCCATGCGCCCCTGACACCGCCGCCTGTCGCACCGCACGCACTGCCCGCACCGCCCCGTGCCGGAGCCCGAACACCCGCACAAGTGAGTCCCCGCTGTTGTTATGTTCGGAGCTGGCGAGCTGGACGCCGGCCACGGCGGCGCGCGCGCCCCGGCCGCTCAGGTAGTCGCCGGCACTCGGCCGCTTGTTACCGCTATGAGCCCCTCGGGGCGCCCGGTGCGATCCCCATCTGCGACCTTTCTCTACAAAAAAAAAACGTGTTAAAAATTATGTGTTGAACGTCAGTGAGGTGAGTCAAATTGGATGCATTCCTTCATTATTATCCTCTTTAGATTGTTGTTTTTAATTAGTTAATTACAAGACAAGCGCTCAAAGGTGCAGCGAAAGCGATACGTCATCGTATCTTAATGAAGTCAGTTCTGTTGACGGACGTCGCTGCGGGCTACCTGACCTTAAATATAAAATGTAACGAATCCGCAAGTCCGCATATAAAACTGTTAGCAGTTATCGCATTGCGCGAGAGTGGACACAGGTGACTTAAACATTCCGCGATACTTTCACGCGGCGCGCGGCTTTCGGCTGGCACTTGGCAGCAGTGGCAGCCGGCGCGGCGCGGCGCGGTACTCGGCGCTCCAGGCTCCTTGCTGCAGTTCCCTTTAAGTAATAGCCAAAAAACGTCTACAGTTCAGAATGTCTTCAGACAACTTTCCGCGTACTCGTCTGCATCATCACTTTAACTACTTTAAAACGAAAAACTACAATTCCATTCAGAATCCCTTCCGTTAAAAATATTCTCGGCTGTTGAGCGAAATTAACTAGGTAAGTACCCATTTCTACTTAGATAACAACAATGCTCTTTAAAATAAAAATTGTATGCTGTGGTCATTTTCTCTACAGAAAGATAACATTTTATTCAATAATTCACGTAGTTGATGCGCGCGTCGTAGTCGGCTTTTAGATAGATACACAGTTGAAAACTTACCATCGACGGATCGTTGCGATGTCACGAAACATGGTAAATATGTACCTACTACAATTTAAAAAATAGTGCCAATACATTTTTGTAAACATAGGTACTTTCGAAGCTGGGCTTTCTATTGATCGAAATAAGTTCTTCTCATTTCGGCCAATTCACCCAAGAAATGTTATAAAACCTAACTGGCTAACAACTATTTCCCGTGGGCCGCTCTGCGCTCTGTAACTTCCCCTGAATGCTCGGCTGTCCCGCGTCCTTTAGTCCCGCAGCAAGCAAAACAATAGCGAAGGTCGCCGACGCCGACGGGGAATCAATGTACACGTGCGTCGCGTCGTGGGATCCAGTCCAAATACAAATTGTACCAAATGTTTAGAATCGGTAGTGGTGGTTCACATCACATGCTCCGTCTCGACAAGGCGCAACACCGCTTCAGAACGGGTTACGTTCGCCATTGCTGTTGAGGATAAATAGCGCCACAAACTCAGATACCATTTTCATTTCCTTAACAAGTTTTTAAATGAATGTGTGGTAACATAAGTCTGTTTTTTCGTGAAGCAGACCGGTCATAAAGATTAAAAAAAATAAGTGGCCACAACGTTAAGGCGATGGCGTGAGGTAAAGGAAACATTGTGGAGGAATGGATAACTTCGTTCCTATACTGAGATGATGAATTTAAAAGGAGATGGGGCGCAACGAAGAAAGTGCCTGAGCTATGGCCCACCACGTGCGCTTTGTGCATCCCCAGCTGCACTTGCAAACTGCGGCTGCGGCTTTCAGCTGAACAGGCGCCCGCGAACGGCGCTCGCCGCGTGACTACGCACGTGGGCTTTGTTTGTAAGCGAATGAGCTCGTGTGTGTTACCGCTGGCGATGGCGATGGCGGGCCCCGCGCATACCTTGTATGAAAACGCGTCCGTTTAACGCGGTTTCAACTCTCCCTAAGGGACCTGTCCGTCGGCGTCGTCCGAAGCCGAAGTGTCGAAGTGGCACACTTCTGGTAAAAACAAATTTAACATATCTTTGGGAATCATAGAAACGAAGAAAAGAAGCACGCTGGTAGCAAAATGTTATCATTATGGCAACAAGTTTGAAAGATCGTTAAAAAAGAGGGAAGGAAACAACAGGGAGGGGAGGACATGATGACAGACTTTATGATAAAAGAGACGATAGAAGTAGTGTCAGTTTGTTAAGTTAACGGTATAATACCAGAAGTAGATTGCAATACTTAATTATAAATGTAGATGGATACAAATACTTAGTAATATTTTGTAAACATAGATACCTACAGATTTGTGGATGTACTTACTGTGGTAACTACACACGGTTTTGGATGATCACGCAACGCCCAAAAACTCACACTGACTTCAATGCCTTTGTACGGATCGCTGGGCGAAAGTTGAAAAGCCGAAAGTAGAATAATAAACTGAAACCAATATGGAAGTGCTAATTAAGACTGTTGGCCGCGTTGTGCGGACTAACTAAACTTTATGTAAATATAACGATAGTGAAGGAACGATAACGTTTAAATGTTACGTCGACAGTCTTACTGTAGGGGTATCTTACCTACTGACTGGGTTGTAGTAGAGTACTAACTGGTACACTGGAAGCCGATCCCAATATAGTTGTCCCAAAGTGAAGTGTTCATGGGCATGACTTACGATGTCTCGTACTTGTTTACGTTCGTTATCGATAATGCGGATAATCCAGTGTGTCGTGCGAGATTGATTCGCCGAATCTTTGAGCGCTAGTAAGTGTGGCCGCGACCCGCGAGCGCTGCCCTGCGCGACGCCGCGTGCCGGCTGACGTGCCGCGTCGCCCGCGCCGCGCGCCGTCGGCGTCGGAGCGTGCGCGGCCTTCGAAAATACATGTAAAATAAATACAAGTGTGAGCTGGACTCGCACACACAGGGCTCCGGTAGTACCAAACAATAGTATAACAATTTTTTAACGCTTATATAAATTAAATGGAAATTTACTGTCAAGCGCAAAACTTAATTTGCTCATAGTAACTTAATGTAAAACAAAGTTACGACTCAAGTTTGATGAAAAAAAATCAAATATCAAATCTGATTCAAACCAATTTTCGTTGCAGTTTTTTTATTCGTACACACGACGACACATCAACCTGTACAAAACCAGTTTATGCGGATCTCTCATTCATGCAGTCATCCGCAAGAAAACTGTATCCCTGATCTGCAGAATGCGTGGCAGCTGCAATGGAATTCTGAGGACTGTTGCAGATAGGATGTCTTCTCCACTATGGAGATGTCTTATCGAACGTGTAATTTAATGTTTTTGAATGTAACCTTAATTGTAGTTTGATTATTATTAGAGATATTTAATTTGATTCAAGACAATTTAATTTAATCTAATTTATATTAATCAAATTTAATTTAATTCAATTTATTTATTTTAAACTAATCTAATTTATTTTGTCTAATCTAATTTAAATGAAATTTAATTCTATTTAATATATAATTTTAATTTAATGTATATAATTTAATTCAATTTAATTTAATCTAATTTAATCATATTAATTTAATTTATTTGTGATTTCAGTTTTAATTGGGTTGCATGTTTGATTTGATTTTTGTTTATTTTATTTTTGCTTTAATGTGTCTTTAATATGGATCGAGTTATCCGAAATAAATGAATTTTAATTTAATTTTAATTTAATTGTACGGGAAATCCACGGTGTACCTACGATCCGTTGTTGAGAGATCAGCATAAACTGGTTTTGTATAGGTTGATATGTCGTCGTGTGTACTACGAAGCACAGACCTGATTTTTATTTTAACTATTTTTTTATTATTTCAAAGACATTAAATAAATAAGAGACGTCGCTAAAAGGACTTGCGCGCTCGGGTCTACGACCATGGGCGCCGGTAAGATTATTTTCAAGAGGTTTATAGTCTCTAGTTCCTTTAGTTTAAGTTCTATTAAAACTGCTTGAAATTTGTTGAAGTTCACCTGGAAGTAGGATTCACACAAGGAGTAACGTTGTCGAAAAGTCCAACAATCGAAAACAAATTGGATTCAAGAGTGAGCGTAGCGAGCTTGCAAGTTTAAGCACCCACCTCGAAATTGCTAGGTTGGCCCGCCCACTGTCTGGCGGCGCTGCACGTTGCAGGTTGCTCCCAAAGAGATACCCGGAACACCACAAAGGGAAAAAGAAGCCCCAACATTTTTACATCACTAACTTCGCCCTGCAGTTTCACTTGCGTGCACCGGTATAAACTATCTACATACTAGGGTTGTAACGGAGGCCTCCTTAGCGGAGGCGGAGGCGGATGCGGAGGTACGATTTCTTGCGGAACTTCCGCAGTAACGGAGGCGGAGGCGAAGTTCCGTTACAACCCTACTACATACCAAATATCCGAATCCGAAAGCTGTGTGAGCGTGAAGGAGTTACAAACATGCAGAGACACATAAACTTTCGCCTTTTTTAAACGCGTTACTCAAATGAGACAGCGCGGTTTAAAAGAATACGTTCATGTCATCCATGTCCAAATATAATTTTCTGTCTTCGTTGATATTTCAAAAAATAAATTAAATTGATGAAACACTTCATCAATCCTTACTAATATTATAAAAGCGAAAATAAGTTTGTTTGTTTGTTACCTCTTCACGCCTTAATGGCTAAAGTGATTTTAGTGCATTTTGGTACAGAGATAGTTGGGACCCAGGAGACGGACATAGGCATTTTTTTAAAGTGGGATATGAGGGAGAAAGAGGGAAGAAAAGGGAAAACTTAGCTTTGCTATTACAAATCAATAAGGCGCAGGGGCAAAAACTGCAGGTAGCAGTTACCTGCAAATCAGGAAAGGGGAACTGTGTTACCCCAAATTTAACGCGAGCGAAGCCGCGGGCAAAAGCTACTTTAATATAATTTAATGAATAAAATAGGAACTATAAAAAAAAACATAAAATACAGAGGCGGTTCCATATTTTTATAAGCAATCAAAAACAATATTCAAAATTGTCTGCAAGTGACACATTAATCTGCCAAAAAATATAATATATAAGTACCTACATACAGCCGAACCTAGAACAGATTTTTTTAAAGGCGGTTAAAAATATAAAAATAATAATCGTGACAATTGTTCAATTCAAATGGTTTATACATATAGGTACCTACCTACCTATTATTATTTATTCTACCATTATGTGTTTGAATATGATATGAATATTTAAATAATTGTCGAAAAAATCCATGTTGAACAATGTTATTTAGTGGCACAAGCTAACGTGGAAATGAGCCACGAACCTACATGAGAGGCATGACTCGCCAGCAAACCAATGATAAGTAATGATTGTGAAACATGTAGCGCACGTATACGTACGTATCGAAATCATTCGCTTGTCACGAGACTGCCAATAGAAACTATTTAATCATTTCATAACAGACTGCTTATTGAGTGAGCCGCTGTGTCCTATGTGTGTGCACTGTGCGCCGCCCGCGCCGCGCCGCGGCCGCCGAGCGGGAGCAGCAAGCTGACAGCGCGAGCGGTGTACATACTTACGACTTATCAAATGTCGAGCGAAATCATCGCAGAGTCTGGGCCAAAATAATATTATATGCTAATACATATATGCCGTAGAGTTATTTATAGTTTGAAATGTAGGCAGTCAGGGTATGGCATGGTATAAGCAGATAATGTGTGTCTGCACGCTCGCACGCCAAGTCCGCGGCTCGCGGCTGGCGGCTGTGCGTGCGACACTCTGACGCTGACGACGCGGCGACGCGACGCTCCGTCATGTGACATGAACGCTGTGTGCTTACGTACACTAGTACACTATCTGATATACGGCCATTTAAATTTAAGGTATTTCAGTTAGTTGTAACGACGCCGACGATGGCACGAGACCTTGTTCATTGTAAACACATGACTCGCACATACTATCTTTATTACTTACTTTTTAGGGTTCGGTTGCCAAAGGGCAACGATACTCGCATATGTATAGACTGCCCGCCTGGCTGTACCTTTCAACGAAAATAGTTGAATAAAATTTGACATTTTGGTTTTTGAAATATGCGACTTTTTGTCTGCTGCAGCAGTAACTTTGGCTGAAAATATGATGAAGGAAGATGCGTTAAACATAATATTGTTGTTTATTAGTTGTTTGGGGCGGAACTTTGTGTGTGGCTTGGTTGTTCTCATTCTCAATGATGTTTATTTATTTAATTAAGCCACTCGCAGTTAAAGTCATTAGAGTTTTTGCACTGCCCAACCGAACTTTCCTGTCGCCTCAAATTAATTTAAGGGCCCCGGCCAGCCAGGGCTACAAACTTCTTAACATCGATGACCGCACGCTAAGGGTGCCCTGCTACTACTGCTACTGTAACGTATTCTGTGCCCCTGCCGGGTACGGGCCTCGCTCTAGGGCAGATACAAATAAGCGGCTCGGGTTATTCAAATTGATGTTCCCTTGTTCACAACGACGATGGCAATGACATTGCCGAATCACAAAGATTGCACGTGTAGCGGTGGTTCTTGGAAGTTATATGTAGAAATTCAATACTTGCATGTATTCATGCCTCGCTCTCGAGGTCGAATGTAAAGTCGGCCATAGACGAGAGATAGGACGTGTGTGGGAGAACACTGTACAGTCCGCACCTGGCGCGGCATGCTCGGCTGGCTCGGCGGGCTGTCCCAGGCATGAGAGCCTGTCGTGCCGTCATTTGCCAGAACCAACTAGAAGTTTCGAGTAACGAGCGGCGCTCTGTGTCTGTTGCAGCATGATCCCGCGACGCAAGCACAACGCGTCCTCCGGCTCGCTGCCGCCGCCCGATGACAAGCACGCCAGCAATGACTATATCCGTGAGTATCTTCCCATTCGCCTCCCATCCGCCACGACTGCGCCATGCGCCATCGGGACTACGAGATGCACTGCAACAATCGACTTAAAAATACTCATTTCATTTAAAAAATGTAATCATTATGAAGTACATATTTACTTCTTTAAATAACAGTTGCGATACAATTTACAAATCTATTTTTACGGCCAACCAAGCCGCGGTACAGTACGGTTGCCACCGAGAACTTGTACGCAGTACGAGTCGGTGTCGTTGCGGCGCGGGCGCAACTCGCGCGGCACATTCACTGCGCGATGACTGGCGGAATGGCAGCTGGTGAAGTGTGAAATAGATCGGCGAGCAGTAGCCGGCCGGGGGCCGCCCCTGAACTTGACAGCGGCACGTGTCGCCGGTCACCGGCTCACCGGCTCACCGGCTCACCGCTAGGCAATGTGATCTGTTTGTGATATCGATGTGTCGTTGTTTCCGTCGGCAGTGTCAGACAGCGCGGCGCGCTGCGGCTGGCGCGCGGCTCTGCGGCGCCGCCTCAACCGTAAGACGCTGCACAAGCGGCTGCCGGTGACGGCGTGGCTGCCGCAGTACAACGCGGAAAAGGCCGTGGGCGACCTCATTGCCGGCATCACGGTGGGGCTGACGGTGATCCCGCAGTCACTGGCCTACTCCAACATCGCGGGGCTGCCGCCGCAGTACGGGTTGTACGGCTCGTTTCTGGGCTGCTTCATCTACATCGTGCTGGGCGGCTGCCGCGCCGTGCCCGCGGGCCCCACGGCCATCGCGTCGCTGCTCACTTACCAGGTGGCGGGCGGTGTGGTGGAGAAGGCGATCTTGCTCAACTTCCTGGCAGGACTGGTGGAACTGCTGATGGGCGTCCTGGGGCTCGGCTTCCTAATCAATTTCGTGTCGGGCCCGGTGTCGTCGGGCTTCACGTCGGCCGTCGCGCTCATGATCGCTACATCACAGGTCAAGGATCTGTTCGCTATCTCCGTGAGCGGCACCACGTTCCTGCAGCAGTGGATCTCCATCTTCCGCAACCTACACGCCGCCTCGCTGTGGGACCCCGTTCTCGGCTTCTCGTGCATCGCACTGTTGCTCTTCATGAGGGTGAGTAGCGCCTCAGTAGCGCGCACAATCCAACAAACTCAAAGTAATTTATTTGTCAAAAACATGGTATTAAGAATGGTACATACAATACAATAATGAAAAGTTCAACACTATCAGTAATGTTCACTATCGCATCACATGTTCTACAACGTGTACTACACTGCTGACGTTATGTTCACAGAAAATCGGCATGATTAAACTCGGTGCCAAGTGTGAAGATGGCCCGAGCACGCGACAGAAAGTGATAACCAAGTGCCTGTGGATGGTGAGCACGTGCCGCAACGCCATCATCGTGGTGGCCACCGGCGTGCTGGGCTTCTGGTTCGTGGCCGCGTACGGAGAGCCGCCCGTGCGCCTCATGGGTACGTACCGCTCCGCCGCGCTGCGCACCAGGGCTGCGCTGCTCGACGCTGTCTATTTTTCCAGACCTAATATTATTTTCTTTCTGTTTTTGTGCAAACGCCAGCCGAGAATTGTGGCAGCGGTTAGTAGCGTAGAGAGTAGCAACCCTCACGTCATCGATCAACTCCATGTAGTGTAACTAGCATCAGTCAGTATCAGTCGGCATCAGTCGGCATCAGTCGGCATCAGTCGGCAGTAGTGCAGTGTAGTGTAGAGGGATGTGGGGAGGTGCGACCGTGCGAGTAACGAGTGTCGTGGTGGTCGCAGGTGCCATCCCGTCGGGCGTGCCGCTGCCGCAGCTGCCGCCCTTCAGCTACGTGCGCGCCGACAACTCCACAGCCGACTTCGTGGACATGGTGTCGGAGCTGGGCTCGGGCCTGCTGGTCATCCCGCTCATCGTGCTGCTGGAGGACATCGCCATCTGCAAAGCGTTCTCCGACGGCCGCACCATCGACGCCACGCAGGAGATGATCGCGCTGGGCGTGGCCAGCGTGGCCAACTCCTTCATGCAGGCGTACCCGGGCGGCGGCTCGCTAGCGCGCTCCGTCGTGTCCAACGGCTCGGGCGTCAAGACCACGCTCAACGGCCTGTACACGGGTGAGTGTTGCGCCGGAGGGCGCCTGACGACTGGCGCCAGACGCCAGACGCCTGACGCCAGACGCCTTACGACAGACGCCTGACGCCTTGTGTCCGCAGGTGTGATGGTGATCCTGGCGCTGCAGTTCTTCACGCAGTACTTCGAGTACATCCCGAAGGCGGCGTTGGCGGCCGTCATCGTGTCCGCTATACTCTTCATGGTGGAGTACAACGTCATCAAACCAATGTGGCGTGCCAAGAGTGAGTACCTCACATCATCGGCTCGATAATACGTTGTGCTGATTTTATGATTGAGTAATGTTGAGTATAATACATATAAAAGGCAATTACATACGAACGACGAACTGCGAAAATTACTTAGATAAAAATCATTTTACATTGAAGCACCTTGATCGATACAAATAGAGTGTTGTGTGTCCGTTTGTAATTTCAAAACAGCTTTTTACTGTCTAATCATATACAAAAATATAAACGGTATTTAAAACAAAAACGAAATGATATTGAAGTGTCTGTCTGTCTGTTATGACTGATCTCCAAAAAGGCTGGACCGTTTATGACGGGACTGGCTGATAGAAATCATATTATTGATGTTATTAGGGCTACTCTTATTTTAGAATCCTACTAATATTACGAATACTTTTTACGTTTATAATAAATATAAAAATGTAATATGTTTATAATAAATATTCATAATGATGTTCAGAGGATATTCGTGGTCCAATATCACCTTCCCTTTGCAGAGGGCGCCATATCCAAATCTAATAGGACGTCACATAGCACAGCCTACAACTAGCGGACTATCAAGACGCTTTTAAGGATAGGTACCTCATTTCTCAAATTATAATAAGTAATTCAGAAGTTATGAGGGTACAACTGAACATACATACCAATGCAAATCATAATTCTTATTTTTGCTTCGTCGTAGTAGCTAGTAACGATAGAAAAAGTGTTTTTATATGTTACCATATAAAATATTATGAAAAAATCAGTTAAACAAAAACGAAGCAATAAAGTTATTATGGGCAAGAGAGAGAGAGAGAGACTGAGAATTTCCGAACCCCAATCGTCATGGTCGCTGGAGCATTTTTACGTGCGTATGTGAATGTACTAAAGAGTTGCTTACACGTTGCATTACAGAGCTGGACCTGATCCCAGGCGTGGGCACGTTCGTGCTGTGCCTCACGCTGCCCATCGAGCTCGGCATCCTCACCGGTGTCATCGTCAACATCATCTTCATCCTGTACCACGCGGCGCGGCCCAAGCTCTCGGTCGAGATGCTCAAGGTGCGTGTGTGTGCGTGTGTGTGCGTGTGTGTGCGCGTGTGTGTGTGCGCGCGCGTGTGTGTGACCGCTGCGTCCCGTTGCAGACGGAGCACGGCGTGGAGTACCTGATGATCACGCCGGACCGCTGCCTCATGTTCCCGTCCGTGGACTACGTGCGCCGCCTCGTGACCAAGCACGCGGCGTCCAGCTCCGTGCCCGTGGTCATCGAGTGCACGCACATCTACAGCGCCGACTACACGGCCGCCAAGAGCATCGAGCAGCTCACGGCCGACTTCCACGCCACGCGCCAGCCGCTGTACTTCTACAACGTGAAGCCGTCCGTGTGCTCCATCTTCGAGGCCGTGGCCAAGCCCGAGCACTTCGTGGTGTTCTACGAGGACGCCGAGCTGGACCGCTTGCTGGCCAGCGACGAGCGCCTGGAGCCAGCCAAGCTGCCGCCCGACGCCAGCGCGTAGCCTCTCCACGGACCTTGTGCTACCGCCATGCGCCATCGCCACTACAGAACATATTTTTTGAGATTGACTTGACGGAGTGTGATATTTAGATAAATGAGAAGATATTGTTATACACGTAAGAATAGTAGTTATATGTATACTGGGTAGCGCTCTGTATATACGTTTTCTTCGTGCGAGCCGCTGATCCATCGGCGCACGGCGCGTCGATGTAAAATTATCTTGTACATACATAGAGAAACTAATATTTTGTAGAATATAGTCTGAGCTTATGGCTGTGTGAGCTGTGATGGGGCGCGGGGGGCTGCCTCCCGCGCCCGCGCCCCCCGCGCGCCCCCCGCGCGCCCCCCGCGCGCCCCCCGCGCCCGCGCCCCCCGCGCGCCCCCCGCGCGCCCCCCGCGCGCCCCCCGCGCGCCCCCCGCGCGCCCCCCGCGCCCCCGACTTTGTGTTTATGTGTATGGTGTGTGGTATGCATGTGTCGCTCATGCTTGTTCCTCGAGAGCTAAGCACACCTTCGACTATAAATATCAAACTTACATTTAACTAGTAGGGACTAAAGAGTAACAAAACGTGATAGCTATGCATAGATAAGCATCGATCTATTTATTTGTAGGAAATGAAGTACAAGTTAGGATACTATCATTACTTTATCGTTAAGGGTTTAAGAAGCAAGCTTTAACTGACCTACGGAGCAGAGGCGCGTGCAGCGCTGCAGCGCTGACGAGCCAGCAGTAGTGGAGGACGGTCACAGCGCTGCAGCGCTAACGAGTCCGCGCCCGCAGCTGCTCCTCGGTTCGTGTAGGATTTATCCATTATTTTGTGATCCTCTACTAATATGATAAGTAATAAATATATTTTGGAGATAATAAATTAAATATTATGTCATAATAATATAGAACTTATCTAACGATTGTGATTTAATGTGTATGAATGTGATGGTTGTTGTGCCGCGAAAGATTTAAAGAATTTATTCAGTCACCGTTCTAAGAACAAATTCAATAAACTCTTTGAGAGTAAATAGACAGTTGTGGTTTCATTTACGCCAAACGTCCCCGTCCCGTGTTCAGCGTAGACCGAGGGTCTGGTGGTAAACATTGAGCACACGGTGGTGAAAGCGTCCGGACAGGACGGAGGCCGTTCAAAAAATCCCAAGATAACGAAATCGAGGGATAGGGATAAGGTGTTGCAGCTACATCGAAAATGTACTTACACCACTAGTTAGCTAAAGGATTAAGGAATTTGTTGTTACGGTAAGTAAGGACTGACAAAGCGCTCGCCATTTTGAGATCATTTTCGTAGTAATCGAGATTTCCATTTAATATAACTTTAGTCTATGAAAAGCTTCGTCGTTCGGTATCTATTAAACACACACATTCAAACAAACACAAGCAGTGCCGTGAATGTAACAACGAAAGCGGCAAGCGGAGCAACGGCGGTGCCACTGGTGGTACTGGTGCCAGTACATCTGCAGCTACGGCGTAGCTAGAGATAATGCAGACTAGATCAGAATGTGAATTAATTTATTTACAAACGCTTAACCAAACAAATTTGTTAAGAATAAAACAGAATCTTATTGGCTACAACTTACTAACATATCAAAAACATTGTGTGAATAAACTACGTCTGTGAGTTGTGACGTCGCTTGGTTGTGACGTCGCTTATCGCACTGCATCACTGCATGCACACTTGATACACTTGAGAATAATACTTGGGGATCTCCCAATGCAACTCTTTACATTTACAGATAAATTAGAGGATTTTGCATATTTTTTAAGCATAACACGATGACATATTTGTATTTGGGTGAATATCAACAAGTGCATATTTTTGTCAATTTTGGTGGCAACATTTTTACTTACTTTTCGTGAAAACTATTGACCTAAGACAAAAAAAAAAAGTTCAAGCTTTAGGAATCTTCATGAGGTCTGAAAATATCCTGGTAACTTTTTGAGATATTTGAGTTCAAAGACTAGTGTAGCCACCAAAATTGAAAATTGTCCACCAAATTTGAAATTTGACCACCAAAATTGATATTGGTCCACCAAAATTGAAAGTGCTTAAAACTCAGTCTTCTTATAATAATATTTCGTTTATTCAGTTACATACATTTTAATTATTTTTTTAAATATTTCTTAATAAAAACATAGAAAATAAAAAAGAAACATTTAAAAATACAAAAAATAGTAGCCCACCGGTATCGGGAACAGAGTCGAAGCTACCGGTGGTTAGAGTTCCAGACCTCCTCACAATACGGTACAACGAGGAGAACTGCCTTCTGAATCAGGCCCTTGATCCAACCGCCTAAGGAGAGCTTCGACAGATGTTCGTCGAGGCTCTTGGTAATCAAGCCATTGCCCGTTACGACAATCGGCACAATGATAGCCGAGTTTACATTCCCAGGTCGACAGCCTCGTGTGCCAAGTCGAGATATTTTAGTTGTTTTTCTTTCTCAGCTTTCACGAGGTTCTCGTCATGCGTGATGATTACATCTTATCACCACTATGTCAGGCTTATTGGCGACAATAGTCCTGTCAGTAATGATAGACCGATCCCAGTACAGCGTGACATGGTCTTTCTCGAGAACTGGGTCGGGCACATACTTGTAGTACGGTACCTCAGATTCCACAAGATTATATTTCAAGGCAAGTTGCTGATGAATAATGCTGGCTACTTGGTTGTGCCTATGCAAGTACTCGCCGTTAGCTAGACGAGAACAACCAGAAATAATATGTCCGATGGACTCACCCGGACGGTGGCAGTGGCATGCCCGACACATATCAACCGTCCCATCCTTCATAATATATTTCCGGTAGTTGTTCGTCAACATAACTTCGTCCATAATCGCACAGACAAAACCTACAGTTTCCCTAAAAAGGTCGCTGAATCGTTATCAGGATACGGATGCTAGTAAATCTACATCGGGCCCATGAAGAGCCCGGTAAAAGCGCCCGTGAAGCTCCTTGCCTTGCCATACTTTCTTGCGGTCATCGGTAGTAAGTACCACAATATTTATTATTTATCTAATGAACTCGTAATGAGAATTATGAGGGTACACATAAAAATTATGAACACATAAAGATGTCTACAAGGGAGCTGGCCCTGATAATATTCCTGCTTTGCTTTTAAATAAGCTAGCAGATGTGCTATCACTTCCATTAAGTATTATATGATGAAACTTATGATCCGCTTGTAATTATTAGTTTATGGTTCGCACTCTACACATAGACAATTTCTTTCTGTCTATTCTCTCTCTTGTCAAAATGTCGTCCAAGTGAGAACATCCTTTTTATTTCTATTTTGCTGATTCGCGCCACCGGGTGTCTTTGGATAGCACGTGTGTCTCGAGTTATTTTAATTTTTGTGTGTTTGTTGATACTTTTGTGACTTGTTTTTGTTTGTGTGTTGTACTGTGTGTGTAAACAGGTTTGTACAGTGATTGTCTTACTTTTTAGCCCTCCTATTCATTATGGATAGGGAAAAACCACCCGATCCTGTCCCTCCTGACATCCCAGTTTCCCTAAGCCCTGTCTCGCTAAATCCCCTATCGCAATTTGCAAATGTTGTCTGCAGCCTACCAGAAATGGAAATTTCCCCATCCCAACAAACTTCACGAAAACGTCCTGGGGACGAAGAAATAACAAACCCAACTCCTCCAACTAAACAACCAAAAACTCAAATTGGTCGTACTACCTATTCGGCAATTGATAAGGCACCTTACATTGTCCACGTGTCGCGTATAGAAACACAACCAAACGCAGGCACCACCCTACATCCCGTAAATTTCGGCAAGTTTTTAATTAATAACAACATCGCGAACATTGTTCGTGGTGGTGTCAATAGAGTAGGCAGAAACCGGGTATCAGTAGAGTTCGCTTCCCCTCAGGATGCCAACTCTTTTTTAGTTAATAACCTGTTGCCCAAGAATAGCTTTACTGCAACAATACCTTCATTTAATGTCACTAGGATGGGTGTTGTAACCGGTGTTCCTACTGACATTACTGAAGAAGAAGCTATGTCATATTTGTCTGTACCAGCTGGATGTAGACAAATACTTAAAGTTCGCCGGATTAACAGAAAGGTACAAAGAGACGGTATAACAGAGTGGAAACCCACTGAAACCTGCATTATCACATTTGATGGTCAAGTCCTTCCCAAGAGGATATTCTGTTGTTACACAGCCCTTCCTGTTGAGCAATACATTTACCCAACAATCCAATGCCGCAAATGCTGTAGATTTGGGCATGTAGCAAACCTGTGTAGGTCAAAACCACGCTGCAGTAAATGTGGCCACGATCACCCCGGTGATGGTTGCAACATTACTGAAGGCGAGGCCTTTTGTATACTATGCTCGGGTGATCACTTTGCCAATAGCAGGTCATGCCCTGAGCATGGCAGACAAAAAGCCATTAAAACTATCATGGCTGAGAAATCCATTTCATATGCTGAGGCTAGCAAATCCATTCCAGTAGTTACCCGCAATTATGCTAATGCCACTAAAACTCCATTATCTCAGTCATATAGGAAAACAGTACACTTAAAGCCCAGGACCCATGCCCCACTTTCCCCATCTTATGATAAGACTGCTCATCACCAAATAGTTAATACTCCCCAATCTTCCCAGCCTAATGGCTGCGCTCTAAATTATAACAATGTTCCCTCTAATAATACTTCGTCTCTTATTGATCTTATAATACAACTTTTACCAACTATTATATCCTCATCTTCTAGTTCCTCCCAATCACCGTCCAACGTTGCCGAACAATTGATTAATCTTCTCTTACAAATTAAAAATGGCGTCTCGCCAAGTTTTCCTACAATGGAATGTGAGGAGCGTGTGGCATAAAAAGCACGACCTCATATTCCTCTTAAACAAGTACAAGCCATTGGCTTGTTCTATAGCTGAGACTTGGCTCACCCCAAGTCTCAGCTTTCGTATGCCTCATTTTAACATCCTCAGATGTGATAGATCCGATGGGTACGGAGGGTCGGCTCTCTTCGTCAACTATCGGGTCCCACTTTCCCCCTTATCCTTGCCTTCACTTGAAGGCGATATGAGTATTGTAGCAGGAAGGGTTGAGGGCATCACAGTGTTTTCTATCTATATTGCTCACCCCAACCTTAGTTTTTTAGTCTTTTTAAAAAACATTTTTACTAATGTACATGGTCCAATGCTGGTCATGGGTGATTTTAATTGCCATCATTATAGATGGGGGTCTGAACGCTGTGATGCCTTTGGTATAGCTCTAGTTGAGATATTGGATGACTTAGACCTTTGTATTTTGAACAATGGCTGCCCAACTCGTAGATCTCTTCCCGGGCAGCAAAGGAGTTGTATTGACTTGACATTTTGTTCAGTTGAATTAGCAGCTTCGACTCACTGGGAATGCACAACCTTGTCGCATGGTAGTGACCATTACCCTATAGTCATATCTTTAATTAACAAGACCTATTTAGAAAAAGTTTCTCCTCCACTTTTGAAATATAATCTGTCCAAACCAGATTGGACTAAATTTGTTTCACTATTGGAGGAGAAAATTGATCATCTTCCAAATTTAAATTCAAATTTACCAGACCCCTCTGGTCACTGCCATGCTAAGAGTTGTTATGAGGGTTTTATTGCCGCCATCACATCAAGTGCTGACTCTTCCTTTCCATTGAAAAACAGTGCCCAAAATAAAATCCCTTCACCCCCATGGTGGGACCCTGAATGCACTTCGGCAATTAGAGAAAGGAATGAGGCCGAGGAATGCTACAATGCAGATATGAGCACCGAAAACTTGTTGGCATACTCCCAGTGTAATGCCAGATCCAAGCGTCTTCTTCGTAAGAAGAAACGTGCGGGTTGGGTCAAATACTGCACCTCCTTATCTCCCTCTACTCCAGTTTCAGTAGTCTGGAAAAATATAAATAGGTTTAGACGCGGGTGCTTCCCCTCATTTACTCCACCAATTACGAGGGAAACAGCTGAACATTTCTTTGACAAAATAGCTCCACCCTATGTCCCTCACTCATCTGAATTACAAAATGTACTTCTGCAAAATGATACAGTGGATCCCTCCGATGCTCCATTTACTATGGAAGAACTTAATGTGGTACTCAGATATGTCCAGGACTCTGCTCCTGGCATTGATGGTGTGCCATATTCTTTTATCTCTCGCTCTGGCAACAGGACTAAAAGCTACTTTTTAAATATTATTAATTTTTGTTATAATCATGGTTGGGTTCCAGACCAGTGGAAACTACAAATAATCATTCCCCTATTAAAGCCTGGCAAACACGTAGATGATCCGAATGGCCTGAGGCCAATTGCTTTATCTTCAGTCCTAACCAAACTACTAGAACACCTTATTAAAAATCGTCTTGAGTGGATAGTCGAATCAAGAGACTTACTGCCGAACTACCAATTTGGTTTTAGAAAGGGACTTAGCACTATGGACAGTGTTGGTATTTTAGTGGCGGATATTCGCATAGCTTTCTCTAAAAACGAGTCCGTTGTGGCTACTTTCCTCGACATATCTTCTGCTTATGACAACGTACTTCTTCCTGTACTCAGGCAGAAATTGCAACAGCTGAGTCTCCCGGCTAAGATGATACAATGTATTTGTGGATTACTTATGTCTCGGTCATTGGTGCTGAGAGTTCCGGGAGAGGAATTCGCTGAAAGACAGACATGGAGGGGACTCCCGCAGGGCTTTGTCTTAAGTCCATTATTATATAATTTATACACGGCTGATATCAGATCCTGCCTAAATAGCAATTGTCTGATACTGCAATACGCCGATGACATTGCCTTATATGTGTCAGATTCCTCCATTGTTGACGCTGCATCATCTCTATGCCTCTCTCTGGACTCTCTGAACCAATGGCTTTTAAGCCACGGTCTGTCGCTGTCCGCACCAAAAAGTTCGGCAGTAATTTTTTCTCGCAAAAGGTCGATTCCTCAAATTTCATTAAGCATTTTAGGCCATAACATTCCTATAGTAGGTAAAGCAAAATTTTTAGGCGTATTTTTGGATGCAAAGTTGACCGGAAAACCTCACATAAATTTTCTTGTTCAAAAGTGCGAAAGAATTATTTCAATTTTAAAAGTTCTTGCCGGTGTTTGGTGGGGTGCCCATCCCTACACCATGAAATTAGTGTACAACGCTCTAATTCGTAGTGTTTTAGACTATGGAACATACCACTTGATTCCTTGTAACAAAGGTGCTTTGGCTGGGCTGGATAGGGTTCAGTCCAAATGCCTTCGAATCATCTCTGGCTGCATGAAGTCCTCCCCCGTTAACGCATTGCAGGTTGAGTGTGCTGAACCTCCTTTGGCCCTGAGACGGCAGTACCTGGCTTCTCGCTTTTTATCCAAAGTAATTCCTAGAACATCCCATCCCCTTATAGTGAAATTAAATGAACTGGATGCCTTATGCAGAAACTCAAATTATTGGAAAAATAAAGAAATCCCCTTAATCCTCAAATCTTTTCGGTTAACACAAAATTTAGATTGTCCGATTTTTCAGTATCCTAGACTACCGCTTTTTAACTTTGCTTACGAAGTCTTATGTTTTACCCCAAAAATTTTCTATGATATTGGTATATCAAAAAGATCTCCTTCAGCGAACTCCGCCTTCAATGCGTTGGTGGGCGAGCGATGGAATGGCTTTAATCTATTCTTTACTGATGCTTCAAAACTAGATGGACATAATAATACTGGAGCCGCGGTATATTACCAAAACTCCAGAATAGTTTTACAGTTTAAATGCCCTAAGGAGGCGTCTGTATTCACTGGTGAATGTGTGGCTATATTGGAAGCTTGTCTTTTTATAGAATCACACACTAACATTGAGAAAGCCGTTATTTTTACAGACTCCCTTAGTTGTTTGCAAGCTTTAGCTCAAAGTCCTTTTAAAAATAAATTACACAGCCCCATTATTCTAAAAATCAAAAGTTCTTTATTGTCTTGTGCTCGTAGTCAAAGGGATGTACAGTTAGTTTGGATACCTGGTCATTGTGGCATTAAGGGTAACGAATGTGTTGATGGTTTGGCTAAAGATGCTTGTTCATCTGTATCGGCCGACCTCACACATAATACCCATCAGAGTTATGACCTGTTGTCTCTTCCAAAGTTGAATCTCCAATGTTCATGGCAGGAGCAGTGGGATATGTCTAGCAAAAAGAAAGGTAGGTTTTTTTATGCTGTACAACCAACTATTAAACCAAAACCATGGTTTTTTAGCTATAAAAAAGTTTCTAAACCTGTTATATCTGCTCTTTGTAGAATTCGTTTAGGATTTTGCTGCACCCCTGTTTTCCTACAAAAAATCCATATCCTCGATTCCGCTCTCTGCGAGTGCGGATTGGAAGAGGGTACTTTGGATCACATTTTTTTTGAATGTTGTACTAACGCCCCACCACTCGACTTATATAGTCGTCTCCCTAAATTTAAGATCCCTCTTCCGATTAATTTCCCCTCCCTACTAACATATTCGTCTCCAGAACTGCTTGTGGCGCTGATGACTTTCATCCGCCACAATAATATAAAACTATGAGTTGTACTCAACTCCAATCCACCGTTTAAATGTGGCATACCTACAATATACCTATTATTATATATTTTAATGTCCTAACATTTATAATATTTATGTAATTTTATTTTTCTGTTTGTTTCAGTCCCGTACTAACCCAACAAGTTTCACAACTGTATACAACGAGGAATCTTGTTTGTGTCTACAGTAGTTTTTAAAAATTTTTGTATTATTATTTTTTACTAAAACTGTCAACACTTGCTCTTCCAATTCACTTTCGACATTGGCAGAATAGTCGACATCGGCTCTAATTGCCATATGACAAAAATAGAATAGAATTTCTATTTTGCTGTACCTAATTATTTAAATGGTTTGACAATATAAAGTACGTGCTAAGATGTTGTGCCTAATTTCTTCTCCTAAACCTGATAATAATTATATAGCACGTAATAACAGGTTATGGGCCCAGAATTTTTCTACCCAGAAAAATATTTTACGGAGAAGTGTTACCGCGTGCTGAACATAACCTTAAAATTTTGGATTGCCACGAGGTTGTGGTGTGGTGGTGATTTTGTTTAGGTGGTGTGCTTCGAAATGGCCTCGCCTAGTCAGCAACAAGCGAGCAATGGAAATGCTGCTTTGCAAGGTAACAATGGGTTGACATCCTCATAGTCATAGTCATAAAAATAAATTAGAGTCTTTTAATAATAATGTTCTAAGCAATCTTTCTAATGCTAGCTTTGATTCAGAAGACCCCAATATAAACTATGGCACATTATTTTCTACAGTCTGCCAAGAATTCAATAAAACGTGTCCTGTAAAAAATGTTGAAGTAAAATCTAAGTCTAAATTTAGTGAATGGGCCACCGCGGGAATAAGAAAAAGCAGAGATATTTTATATAATTTATATCACGAAAAATCTTTGACTTTGGACCAATCTTTTCACGCTTATGTTAGGAACTATTCAAAAATATTCAAAAGAGTCTGCGCTCAAGCAAAGTCTCAAGTAATAAGTAATAAAATTAGTGTTTCTAATAATAAAATAAAAACTGTTTGGCAGGTTATAAACAGAGAAACTGGAAAGACACAACGAGATCAGAATGAATGGTCCTTGAAAATAGATAATAAAACTATTTCTGATAAGCTAGAAGTCGCTGAGACACTAGAAAATTTCTTTACTAACATTCCGTTAGAGGTTACGAAATCTCTCCCCTCTTCCTCTAAATTAGCCGAAACTCTTCTTAAGGAAAACTTTACTAAGGATATACCTAACTTTAATTTTAATCCAATATGTATTGCTACAATTAAAAATGCATTTAAAAGTCTAAACATAAAAAATACTGAAGACTTATGGGGGATATCCGTCAAGGTTCTTGCTAATATTATTGACTCAATTGCTCCTGTCTTAACAGGCATATTCAATCAGTGTTTGGATAGCGGCAAGTTTCCTGACTTAATGAAATATAGTAAAGTAGTACCAATTTTCAAATCGGGTTGCAAGAGTGATCCCTCTAACTATAGACCTATATCTGTGCTTCCAGCATTAAGTAAAATCTATGAAAAAATCATGCTGGACCAGATGCTGTCACACTTTAACTTAAACGGGATTCTGCATAGTCAACAGTTTGGCTTCACGAAGGGCAGGTCGACAACGGACGCGGGAGTAAAACTCATCAGTCACATTTTGGAATCCTGGGAGCAGTCCCAGGATGCCATTGGCATTTTCTGTGATCTCTCAAAAGCGTTCGACTGCGTCGACCACAACACACTGCTCTGTAAATTACACCACTACGGAATTCGTGGACGAGCTGCTGATCTTGTTTTATCATATTTATCAAACAGGCAGCAAAAAGTAAATGTTAATGGGGCGACGTCCTCTGGGTCTCTAGTCAAGATGGGCGTGCCCCAAGGTTCTATTCTCGGTCCCTTCCTGTTTCTTGTTTATATAAATGATCTTCCTTATATGATGGCCAAACTATCGGATATAATTTTATTTGCTGACGACACTTCGCTAATTTTTAAAATAAATAGAAAAAATCCGGATGTTGTTAATGTTAACAAAAGTCTAACCGTTCTATCGAAATGGTTCGCAGCTAACAATCTCTTACTGAATGCGAACAAAACCAAATGTCTAAAGTTTGCCTTACCAAATGTACCACAACGTGATCTAAATTTAAATCTTGACGGCAAAAATCTTGATGTTATAGCAGAAACTGTATTCTTGGGGATGACTATTGATTCTAAACTGCAATGGGGCGCGCACATAAGAACTCTTTCGGGTAGGCTCAGCTCAGCTGCATATGCAGTAAGGAAAATAAGGCAGTTAACTGATGTAGATACAGCTAGGTTAGTATACTATGCTTACTTTCACAGTATTATGTCCTATGGCGTTCTCCTGTGGGGATCAGCAGCAGACGTCGATTCAGTTTTTATATTACAAAAGAGGGCAGTCCGCGCGATCTATAAAATGGGTCCTCGCGAGTCCCTCAGAGAAAAATTTAAAGAGATCGATATACTGACTCTGCCCTCACTTTATATCTTAGAATGTTTATTGTATGTCCGTAAAAATCGGGGGCTTTTCAAAATTAGGAGCGACTACCACAATATTAATACTCGCAGTAAACACGAAATTGTAATTCCTAAATTTAGATTAACAAAAACTAGCAAGTCATTTCTAATAAACAGTATACGCTTTTATAACAAGTTGCCAAAATCAGTTATAGAACTGACAGATGGAAAGTTCAAAAACTACATAAAACGTGTCCTTATTAAAAACGCATATTACAAAATCAAGGACTACGTTGAAGATAAAGAAGTTTGGCTATAGTTCCTTCTGCGCATGCGGCTTCCCTGGTAGCTATAATCAGCACAAATTTGTGGATGTCTCTAACTATTCTCAATCTTATTTATTTGTGTGATCTCTTTAATCATTTTGTTTTTTTTTTTTTCTCAATAGTTGTCAAATCACATATTTATATCACCCTTGTTCTGAATAGTTACAGTACTGATAGCAACATCTGTGTGACTCGTCTTTTAGTTATTATTTTGTTTTTGCAATATTTTTTTTATTTATTTTTTTACTTTTGTATAGATTCTTTTCTACCTATTAGTTGTGAATGAGTGGACATGGTTGGCCTTGTAGATTCTTAGACGCTTGTTAACTTTTGTTAACGTATTATTTTATTTTACTTTTTGTAAAGTAAGCAATGACTTATTGTCGGGCCTACACTGTCCTCTCATACTTAAGTGCTAACGCTGTAACAACAACAACATTGTAAAACTAAATGATTTTAAAAGAGTAACCATGGAGTTTCTTGCCGGTTCTTCTCCATAGGAAACGACCAACCCGAACCGTGCATCTTTTCTCGACGTTTTATAAGTGCCCATGTAGGCCTATGTAAAATAAAAACATTTTGATTTTTGATTTTTTGATTTTGATCGTCTATAGAAAAATTGGAAGGAGTGTCAAACTATTTGAATTGGAAATTTGCTATAAAAATGCTGCTTATTATGGATGGCTTGTGGAATACAATCGAAGGCACCGAGACTGATCTGGTGAAAGATCAGCGTGCTTTGGCGCGTATAGCTTTATGCATCAAGCCGGCACTTTATCAATATATCAGGAATGCTACTACAGCTAAAGGTGCATGGAAAAACTTGGCTGATATATTTGAAAATAAGGGCTTGTTACGACGTGTGCTGCTTTTGAGACAACTGCATAGAATTGATTATACTCAGTTTTCAAGTATGTCTGAATACATACAGGGTGTCATGACACTGGTGCAGCAGCTCTCGGATATTGGCCGTAAGACGGATGATGCTGAAGTCGCAGAGATTTTATTGAGCGGTCTACCTCAGGAGTTCGAATACTTGGTTTCTAATCTTGAAACAGTATGTTTAACCAATGATCTCACCAGCGAGATTGTACGAACTCGACTTTTACAAGAAGAGCTGCGGAGAAGTGATGGTGCATCGAACAATAACAACAAAGCTTTAATTTCGAAGAACTCTTTCAAGAAGAAGACTATGATCTGTCATTACTGCAATAAGCCTGGACATATAAAAGCTAAGTGCTACAGGATGAAGAATGACAAGAAGAATGAGTCTACAAGCTTCGCTTCAGCTTTGTTTGTTCATCAAAGTAATGCGTGGTTCATCGACTCCGGTTGTACATCTCATATGACAAATTCTAAAGTGGATATGGTGAATTATAAAGACTTTAGTTCTAATGCAAAACACACTACAGTTGCTGTAGCAAATAATGAACAATTGATATGTAGTGGTGTAGGAGATTTAATAGTAAACTTTGGAAATGAGAATCATTCCCAGGATAGTTTGAAGGACTGCATACCCTGCCTTGAGGGGAAGCTGTCAACACAGCCGTTTCCCAGAGGAGAGGGCAAGCGGGCTGAGCGACCATTGGAGTTGGTACACTCGGATGTCTGCGGACCAATGCGTGAGAACAGCTTGGGAGGTGCAAAGTATTTGGTTACGTTTACAGATGATCACACAAGAAAAACATTTGGATACCTAATGAAGTACAAATCTGAGACGAGGAGCATTACTGCACAGGCAGTGAGGATGAGTCCCGCTGTGCAGACTCATCGTCGGCGAGCCACGAGTCAGTGACTTCGTCATCGCCGGACGCGTCTGTTCGAGGGGAAGGAGTGACGATTATGGAGGTACCCCGGGTTGAGGCTAATACGCGCCCTGTACGAAGTACTCGTTCGACTCTGCCTTTGAGGTATTGTGATTATGACATTTCAATGTATGTAGGTTACATTGAGGAACCATCTAGTTATGAAGAGGCTATCTCTTGTTCGGATGCCACTGAATGGCGTGCGGCGATGCAGAGTGAGTATGACTCATTAATTGCCAATGGAGTATGGAAGATCGTGGATCGCCCTATAGGGAAGAATGTTATTAAATCCAAATGGGTATTTAAGTATAAACACGATGCTTCTGGAAACTTTACAAAGTATAAAGCGCGATTAGTTGCCAGGGGGTTTACACAAAAACATGGGGTTGATTATAATGAGACTTTTTCCCCAGTGGTTAGGCATTCTACTATGCGAATTTTGTTTTCCGTGGCAAATGATTTAAATCTCAGTATAGATCACATTGATGTAGCTTGTGCTTTCTTGAATGGTAACTTAAATGAAACAATATTTATGGAACAACCTATCGGTTTTGATAATGGAGATAACTCCAAGGTTTGTTTATTAAATAAGAGTATTTATGGTTTAAAACAAGCTAGTAAAATGTGGAATAGCAAAGTTCATGATTTGTTAGATAGTAATGGTTATGTACAAAGTCAATGTGAACCATGTGTTTATGTAAAGAAAGACAAGGATGATGTAACCATTATTGCACTGTATGTTGATGATTTCTATATATTTTATACTGAGAAGAGTGTTATTCAAAAAGACTTAGTAAATCTGTTAGAAAAGGAATTTAATGTAAAGAACCTTGGTCCATTAAAAAGCTGTCTTGGGATTAATGTAACTAGAGATAGGACAAAACGTATTTTAAAATTGGACCAGACTGATTATATTAAGAAATTATTATTGCGGTTTGGTATGGGTAATTGTAAAACTGTATCTACACCAATGCCATTGAATTGTAAATTACTGAAAGCTGAAAATGTAAGCGAGAGCAATGATAATTTCAGGCAATTGTTAGGTTCATTAATGTACTTAGCTGTGTGCACTAGGCCGGATATTGCTTATGCATGTAGCCAGTTGAGTCAATTTAATAACTGTCACGATAACAGTCATTGGCAAGCTGCTAAACGTGTTTTACGTTATTTAGCGGGGACAATTAATTATAGCTTACTATTTGTAAGAAGTAATAAATTGAGTTTAACTGCTTATACTGATGCAGACTGGGCTAATGATATAACTGATCGTAAGTCTTATACTGGGTATGTTGTGAAGCTTGGTAATAACACAATAAATTGGGAGTCACGCAAGCAACGCTGTGTTGCTTTATCTACAACAGAGGCGGAATATATTTCAATTTCTGATGTTTGTAAGGACATTTGTTTTATTAAGAGTCTGCTATCTGAGATATTTTGTTTAAATGTAGAGCCAGTTGTTTATAATGACAATCAAAGTGCAATTAAGTTATTAGAATGTAAGGAGTACTGTCATAAACGAACAAAGCACATAGATCTTAGATACCATTATGTAAAAGACCTAATAAATAATAATATTGTAACTGTAAATTATTTACAGACTGAAAAGATGATAGCAGATGTGCTTACCAAACCGCTTAGTTTTATGAAACATGTTGATTTTATTAAAGACATGAATGTATGTGTTGTGTAACATGACTGTATGTACTTGTGTTGTGAGTTATTAGGAACCAGTATTGTAGAGTCATAATTATGGTTTAATTTTGTTTGTGTCTGTTGTCTGCATGTAATTATTGACATTTTATATAAAGTAATAATTTATAATTATTTACTTTTTATATAAAGTAATAATCTAAAGCGTAAGGGGAAGTGATGAAACTTATGATCCGCTTGTAATTATTAGTTTATGGTTCGCACTCTACACATAGACAATTTCTTTCTGTCTATTCTCTCTCTTGTCAAAATGTCGTCCAAGTGAGAACATCCTTTTTATTTCTATTTTGCTGTACCTAATTATTTAAATGGTTTGACAATATAAAGTACGTGCTAAGATGTTGTGCCTAATTTCTTCTCCTAAACCTGATAATAATTATATAGCACGTAATAACATTATATTTAATCATTCTTTGCTGCAGGGTTCTTTTCCGACCATCTGGAAAGAAACTAAAATAATGCCTATATTAAAAAATGGAGATCAGGCCGATGTGGGCAATTATAGGCCCATTGCTATTCTTTCTATCCTTGCAAAAGTATTTGAGGCCCTTATATGCCCTGTGCTAGCTAGACATTTATCGCAGCTAATAATAGACAGCCAATATGGGTTTATGAAAGGAAGATCGACAGCTACCAATTTGGTGAACTATGTTGAAAGCCTTGTTGAAGCGGTCGATGCTCGCGTGCAGGTTGATGCTGTCTACACCGACTTCAGCAAGGCTTTTGACATGGTAGACCATGACTTACTCGTCAATAAGCTCAAAATGTATGGCATTTCGGAACCCCTCTTTTTTTTTTTTTTTTTTAGGTGGGAAATCATCCAATGACTTCCCCCAGAGGCATGTCAGACTTAAAACCCACCTATGTTCCTTCTATTGCCCTTTACGTTCCGGGGCCGCGGTATCTCTTTCGAACAACCCGCAACCCCGGCAGGCGGAGGCCCTGGCAAGCCCCTCTGCTTTGCTGACTCTCTTTGAGGCGCGCGTGAAACACGAACGCGCCGTCGACACGGCCTGTCGTCAATAGACGGACGGACGGTGAGCTACCCATTGCTCACCGTCCACAGGCCCGCATCTACGGTGGCCGGAAGTCGTCTCGCGGCGCCCGGCGCCCTGGGCGTCTCCCGCGGCGGCTGGGTTGGGCAGATGTTCTCTCCCTCAAACGCCCGGCCACCTCCTTTGCTAGCATTACTGCTTCGCAGAAGGTGGTGACCGCTTCCCATTCCCTCTCGCTCCGGACCATGGCCTGGACCAGGGCCGGACGCGAGAGATCGCCGCCGCCGATCGCCTCTACGAGGGCACGGCAGTGCTCCACCCAAGCTGGGCAGACCGCCACTGTGTGCTCCATCGTGTCCTCCGGGCGATCGTCACAATAGTGACACCCGGGCGCTTCCTGCCGCCCGATGATGTGCAGGAACCTCCCGAAACTTCCGTGTCCGGTGAGGACCTGCGTCAGGCGGTAGGTGAGGACGCCATGACGCCTCTCCAGCCACTCCTTAAAGAGGGGACTTACCGCCACTATTGTGGCGTGCCCTCGGACCCCCTCTTAAGTTGGTTCCAATCATATTTTTCTGGACGGACTCTCGGGGTAGTGGTAAATATATATATATAATACCTCAGGGATCTCATTTGGGTCCGCCGTTGTTCACTCTTTTCATAAATGATATTTCCAAATGCTTCCCGAACTCGAATATATTCCTACTAGCTTTTGCCCGCGGCTTCGCTCGCGTTAAATACGGGGTAACACAGTTCCCCTTGCGCCTTATTGATTTGTAATAGCAACGCTAAGTTTTCCCTTTTCTTCCCTCTTTCTCCCTCATATCCCACTATTTTTAAATAAGCCTATGTCCGTCTCCTGGTTCCCAACTATCTCTGTACCAAAATTCATCAAAATCGGTGTAGCCATTAAAGCGCGAAGAGGTAACAAACAAACAAACAAACTCACTTTCGCTTTTATAATATTATATATATATAGTAAGGATTCGCTGATGACCTTAAAGCCATAAAGTCTATATTTAATCATGAAGACTCGGTACTATTTCAAAGCGACTTGGATCAGCTGACTAATTGGTGTAAACTCAACAAAATGTCATTGAATGTAAAAAAGTGCCATCATATCAAATTCACAAAAAAACAGAATATAATGCAGTCAGTTTACAGATTAGATGGTGAGCGGCTCGAGGAGGTCGAAACTATACGTGACCTAGGCGTCCAGTTCGACAAAAAGCTAAGTTTTGTCGAACACATTGATAAGGCCATATTAAAATAAAAAGTAAAAAACTGGTATTCAGCTGCATCCGGTAAGACTGGGAGCCGACCCCAACACAGTTGGGAAAAGGCTAGGCAGATCAAAATATAAAATCATCAAAGATGCTTGGCTTTGTTATGAGGGAATGCCGAAATTTTAAAAAACCCAACATTAAAAATATTATGTACAACTCGCTAGTAAGAAGCCATCTCGAGTATTGCAGTGTAGTCTGGTCACCTAACTATAAAGTTCACATCAAGCGCATTGAACGGTTACAAAAGCGGTTCTTATGGCATCTTACATACACCAACTATATGGGAAATAAGCTCAAGTCGTACCAACAGCGACTTAAGTATTTTAAGATGGAGTCGCTGGAGAAACGTAGAAACATGCTGAATTTGGTTTTCCTTAAGAAGGTACTAACGGGCTCTCTAGATTGTCCCGATTTGCTCAGTAGGGTCTCATTCCATGTGCCACGTAGTCTGCCAAGAAGTTCGAATAGGAGACTTTTCTGCATGCCTAGATGTCATACCAACTTGAGGCATTACTGTCCACTTTCTAGAATGTATAGTACATTCAAAGAGCACGAAGAGGTTATTGACCTCTTTAACTCATCGGTTCTAGCTGTTAAAAAAGCCACGCTTGCTAGTTAATTGTCATCCCTTGTTTATTATCTAATATTTGCTAATTTAAGTAATTATTTTCTAATTGAATTCAATTATTAAAATTTTATTCGAATAAAATTTAAAATGTGTTCTTTATTGTAATAATTTTAATTTAATTTAATTTAATTTAATTTAATTTAATTTAATTTAATTTAATTTAATTTAATTTAATTTAATTTAATTTAATTTAATTTAATTTAATTTAATTTAATTTAATTTAATTTAATTTAATTCAATTCAATTCAATTTCATTTAATCTATTGTTATCAATTTAGTTTTTAATGCTTGTTTTTAAAATATAATATTCATAGGATTTTTTTTCCAATATCTGTACCACCTACTTGTTTTAATAAATTAATTATATGTAATTATCTGCGCATAATGTAGTGCATGCTGTGCTTTTCTTTAAGTAATGAGGCGTTTAGACTTAAGTTCATAATGTACAAATTATAATGTAATAGCGTAGATACTCATTGTTGAGAAGCCTAATAAAAAAAACTTTTTAACAAAAAATTGAACCGACGAAAAGTGAAAAATAAAAAACCTTTAATCTAGCTTAGCTCCAAAGTTAAAGTATGAGATTAATTTCAAATCGGCGCCAAACAAACTATTTATTGATTTTCATAACGTAACATGGTAAACGTTGACAACTTGATTGATTGTCGATCATTGTTTGTTGGCGCCGCCTCAAAATTAATCTCATACTTTAACTTTGGAGCTTAGCTAGATTAAAGGTTTTTTATTTTTCACTTTTCGTCGGTTCAATTTTTTGTTAAAAAGTTTTTATTTTACTCTTTTTGGTTTTCTCTTACAACAAATTTGTTGTTGCTTTACTTAATCTAATTTGTATAAAATTTTTGACTGTTATTCAAATTCCAAATTTTTCGGCTTTTTAAAACAATATATTGTTTTTGCTATCTAATTTCCTTTTTCGTTACTTCGACACTACTACAATACAATACATATACAATATTTGGTAGCTTTTATTTTGAACCCACATTAGTTGCTTTTGATATTTAATAAAGGAGAGAGGAGACTGTTCGAGCTGCCCCGGACCCTCTGCAGCAGCGACGCGGCACGCTTACGTCTGATCGCTGCAAAATCATCAGTGTGCGCATCAGCAAACATTCCCGATGCACTGCAGAAGCGTGGCAGCCCCAGCAGCATCCTGAATGCATTGTTGTATTGAACTCGAAGAGCACTGACGGCTTTCCGCGTACATCTTGTCCATAGGTTACACGTGTAAAATGTCTGACAAAATGCTTTAAAAAGCGTCAGTTTCACTTCACACGTACAACGAGCAAACCTACGGACAAGCATGTTGCAACGAACCGCCAATGCTCTTCGCTCCCTTTCTATATCCAGATCATCTTTCATGTCCGCGGTAACATTATGGCCGAGATATTTAAATTGCTGAACACGATTCAAGATATTACCTGCTAGTGTAATAGATGGAAAACTTTCTGTGGATTTTGCTCCAAAAATTAGAATTTCACTCTTCTTGGCATTGTATCTTAAACCGTGCTCCACCGCATACCTCTCACAAACATCCAACAGTTTTCTCAAACCTGACACTGATGGGCTCAATAATGCCATATCATCGGCGTAACTGATATTATTAAAAGCCACACCATCTAAATAGCAACCAGCTTGCAAGCCACTGAGCTCACCAATGAGGGCATCTATGTACAAGTTAAACAAAATCGGAGAGGTCAAACCGCCCTGCCTAACCCCACATTGCAACCTATACTCATCAGAAGTAGCATCAGCCCAACGCACACAGTTCACTTGGTGACCATACCAGTACCTAAAGATATTGACAAGTTCACGTGGTACATTTGCTTTGCGTAGTTTACTCCATAACAAGTCATAATTAACCATATCAAAGGCCCTTGACATATCAAGAAAACAAGAAAAAACAGGACTCTGATTTTCAACATAATAGCTTACAGTCTTTTTTAGACACAAGATGGCCGTTTCTGTTGACAGCCCCTGGCGAAACCCGTGCTGAGCGTCATGCAATTTAATATTTTTCCTCAAAATGGTGTTCAATAGACTGTCAAAAACCTTTGCGATAGTCGTCGCTAGGGAGATCGGTCTGTAGTTTAACTTATCCGACATGTCACCAGTTCTATTTTTAATAATAGGCACTACTACAGTTTTCATCATGTCACTAGGCAGATAAGAATGCGAGATACAAAAATTAAACAACAACGCTAAGACTCGAGGCAGATGCTTACCAGCGTGTCTTAAATGTTCAACACTGAGCCCGTCGTGCCCGGGTGACTTACCACGTTTCATCTGACTAATTGCAGTTTTGACCTCTTTAGTTGTGAATCTTATGGTAAGATTTGTCAATTGTGGTGACGTAGTACTTATGTCTAAGTCATCCGACAACGACGACGGACCCAGCGGCGAATCAATTACAAAAACATTTTTAAACAAGTTTGATATATCAGTGGCGTCAGACAGTCCATCTACACTCACGGGGAGGACAGTTGCATAGTTCATGTTTTTAGTACACTTCCAAAAATCCCGAAAATTATTTTTGTCGTGATGTGAGGCCATCCGATCCATAACAATTTGGTCCTGGTGGTCTTGGCACCATTTAATTTTACCCTTGAACACATTCCTTGTTTTAATCATATTATTGTAAACCTCACCGTGTGAAGGTTTACCCGCTGATACCCATACTAGAAAACTAAGTCTGGCATTTATTTATATATTTATTAGCATCATTATAAAATTTTGAACCAAATAAGGTGTTAATCCACATGATGAGCGCGCTGACTGAAATGCAGCTACTGAAAGGTTAACCCACTGTGCACTGCACATATACAGATATTTAATTCTTGCAGTAATGGCTAAAACATACTTATTATGTTTTTTTTTTAAAAGAGCATCCGTCCGTCGATGACACGCATAACCCAGTAAGGTCTACAGTTTTTAATAAAGTTCAAGAAATAAGCCCAATTGGCGTTATACTGTAGGGGACCTCTTGTAACTGACTTACATTTCCACTGCCATAGCTTTGATGACAATCATACTCCAGCAAGGCATCAACAGTTCTCATCGACGTACATGAAATGAGCCTAAACACAACACAGCTGCTGTAAACTATTGAGAATGTCTAGTAAATACTACCCATCTCCATCATCAGACCTTCCATGACCGTAATTCTCCAGCTAGGTCTAAAGATCACGTCAAGGTGCATTAAATGAGCCCAAACACGATATAGCTGGTGTAAACTGTTGAGAACGTCTTGCAAATACCTTCCGTCCCCATCGTCAGATCTTCAGTGACAGTAATTATCCAGATTGGCTCAAAGTCCTCATCAAGGTTAATAAAACGAGCCCAAACACAATATTGCGGCTGTAAATTGATAAGAACCTCTTTCAAAAGCCTTCCGTCTCCATCGTCAGACCTTCAATGACAGCTCTATTATTCTCCAGCTAGGTCTAAAGTTGTCGTCAACATGCATGAAATGAGTTGAAACACGATATATCGCTCCTTTAAACTGTTGAGGACCTCTTGCAAAATGCAAGTAGGTATTTCCTGTCTCCACCATCCATCATCAGGTCATTTTGACGCCGTATTATCATCAGAACTACATATGTGTTTCAAATTTAAACAAAATCGGTTCACAATTGCAAATTAAGTAGGAAAAAAAATCAATCAACCCCTATTTTTCCACCCTTAGGGGCGGATTTTTTTTTTCAATTTAAAATGGGACCAACTTTGAAATATACTCTCTCCAATGAAAAAAGAATTTTTCAAATCGGACGTCTCAGTAAAAAGTTATGCGTGGTCATACATAAAAAAAAAATATACATGTCGAATTGAGAACCTCCTTTTTTTCGTCGGTTAAAAAGGTACCTATTTCCCCACGAATTAGAGATAGCATTTAATAAATACATTGTATAGTAAAGCGGACTCTGTGATCGCGCGGCGCCGGCGGTATCTTAAAATTAAACAAAAATATTATATCCGTTCGTCAAAGCCTGTGACGTTTTTTTTTGTACTTAAGGAGTAAACTCCAGTCGTGCGTCGGAGCTGACACACACACTTTTTTTTTTGGCAGCCACGTCTGTGCGTCTGTCACCGACCGTGCAGTCGGCCAGAGGCAGTCGACGGCAGGCGACGGTGCCCGCTCGCCCGTTCCGTGCTCCGACTGGAAGACGGGACACGACACGTGAGAAGCATCAACCCCGCAATTGGCGCACGTAGCTGGTGCCTCACGTGGGCGAGGGCAATCACGCGCGGCGTGTTCCCCTCCACACCGGACACAGGCGAGCGGCTGGTGGCAGTGGTGTGATGAAAACCGAAACTTCTGGCACCGGTGCATTGGGCGGGCCCACGTTTGCTCCGCCATGCTTCAATTTTGACACCTCTCATGTTTAAAAACACGGTGCGCCAGCTTTTCTATTAGGGCCCTGTAGTGAGTGCCCCATGCTGGCAGCTTCTCCACCACCAGCGGAGGATACCTCTGCCGCTGTTGCGGCTTCGTCTTCGGCCTTGAGGTGGGCACTGTCGCATTTTCGAGGGCCGCCATCTGGGAGGTCAAATCAATTGGTAAGGCACTCACCACATCCGTGGCGTGCGCCGACGTCGGCGTGAAAAGCAGTGAGCGTCTGGCTGCGTTTGCGAAGGTGGAGGGCGAGGCGGCTGTGCCCCGTGGTGGAGCGCGTTCACGCTGCGGCCGCGGCGTCAAAACATCGCACTCAGGCCGGTACGCTTCGCTTAAAGAGGAGCAATGAAATAGCAATCGAATCGCTTGGGCACTACGCACGTCCCGCGCAAAGTTAGGGTTAGGTTAGGTTTGGGTTAGGTTGGGGGGGCCCAAGGCGGAATGCCGGCGCCTGTATTCGGGCATCTTGAGGAGCATGGCCCTATACGGGGCCCCCATCTGGGCCGACTCCCTACACAGGAGGGAGAACGCGACTGCCATCCGCAAGCCCCAAAGGGCCATTGCACTGAGGGTGGCAAGGGCTTACCGCTCGGTGGGTTTCTCGGCGGCGTGCGCTCTGGCCGGCACCCCTCCTTGGGAGTTGGAGGCCTGGGTGCTCGCCAGAGTGTACGAGTGGACCGCGCAACGGAAGGCGCTCGGGGAGCGCCCCGTCGCTGAGGAGCGGGAGGCCGTGCGGCGAGAGGCGAAGGAAGCCATCGTCCTCCACTGGACGGAGGACCTCGCTGCAGCCGCCTTCGGCCGCCGGACGTTGGACGCGATCGGTCCGGTTCTGCAGGGCTGGCTCGAGCGGGCCCACGGTTTCCTCTCGTTCCGTCTGGTGCAGGTGTTGTCCGGCCATGGCTGTTTCGGATCGCACCTGCACCGGATCGGGAGGGAGGAGACCCCGGTCTGCCACGACTGCGGTGCGGCGGAGGACACGGCCCAGCACACCCTCGAAGTGTGCCCGGCTTGGTCCGAACAACGCCGCGGTTTGACCGCGGTAGTTGGACAGGACCTCTCGCTTCCCGGCGTCGTCAACGCCATGCTGGAGAGCGAGGAGGCCTGGGCAGCGGTTGCCTCCTTTTGCGAGGATGTCATCTCGCAAAAGGAGGAGGCGGAGCGCGCGCGGGAGGACGACCCTCTCGCTGCGCCGCTCCGCAGACGACGAAGGGGTCGGAGAAGGCGCCGTCCTCTCCCTCCTCTTCAAGGTGGCGATGGGCGGGCGATGGGCACGGGGGTGCCCTTGCCTGCATTGCACCCATCACCACCATCGTCGGTCACTCCCGGGCCCGGCCCCCTCCCCACCTAGGGGAGGGCGTTAGGGGTCCCGGCATGGAGGGCAATCGTCGGCGGAGGACTGGACGTTAAGGCTGTGCCGGTTTCCCAGTCCCCCGCCTCTTGGACGAAGCGGGAGTGCCGCTGGGTTATTTTAGTGGGTATACCGGGTCAAACCGGGGAGTCCCACATAGCCCCCCCATCCCCCGATGGGAGGGTATGCGTAATGCATTTTTTCCCAGCGCAAAAAAAAAAAAAAAAAAAAAAAAAAAAAAAGGTTAGGTTAGGTTAGGTTAGGTTTTTTTTTTTTTTTTTTTTTTTTTTTTTATTGATTTATTTACCGCAGACGTGGTGGTCCGCGCTCTTTTTTACAGTTTTCCATATTGTTTACAAATTTTTCATTATTATAAAGTATTCGTGCTCCTCTTGTGGACACGTTGAATGATTGTTACTTATACAATAACTTAAATCTAAGTGAGTCCATAACATACATAATATATACACTTTTTTTTTTTTTTTTTTTTTTTTTTTTTTTTTTTTTTTTTTTTTTATTAATATATTGATTTCTTCGTTTTTAATTCTTTTAGTTTTGTTACTTTGTACACAACGAGTTCTTTTTTTCTTTATTTTTTTTTTTTTTTTATATTATTACTTACACATAAATTACTGTTACATTTCTTTGAGTACTTAACAAGGATAGGGATGGGTAATTGGGTACTGGTTTCGGGCTAAGTCATGTTAACTGTTTTCCAGGTTTCGTCTGCCGACCAGGGATTTCGCTAGCTTTAGCAGGGCTTCCACAACGCCCGCGTCTCGATGCTGCATGGCCGTCTTTAGGTTGTAGTCGACGACCGTTTTAGTTGGCGCATCCATCGCTTTCTTTGCAAAGCGGCCCGTGGCATCATCGGCGTCGTCGGAGTAGTAGACGCAACTGACTGTATGTCTCGACACCGCCACTACCGCGTGGGAGATGCTGTCGTGGATTTGAAGTCTCCTGGTCTTGGTGTTTATGATGATTACGCTGTCGTAGGTCAACCCCTGAGCCTCGTGGATGGTTAACGTGCGTGACCCTTCGCCGGACCCGTAACCCTGGCTAGTGAGGCAAGCTTTTTCCTCTTGTGTGTGAACCAGGAATAGGGTATTTTGGGCAGTGCTTGGTATTTGCGCTCCTGTGTAACCTTTGACACTCAGCGAGTGGACCCTCGACAGCGACGACTTGGAGGAGTAAATACCGGAGTATATCTCGCTCAGTGCGTACGCCACGTCCATCGGATTGCGGTGTGTACAAAGAAGCTCCTGGGTGATGCCTGCCACCAGGTTTGGACGGGTATACCTCAACTCGAATAGGTTCTCTCTGTCCAAAAATGGTAGCTGGTTTATGTCTCCGATGAGGACAACCTCGCTTGCTCCTGACAACTTCACTGCCATCACTATGGCCCCAAAATGGTTCATAAGAGCCTCGTCTACCGTGAGGCGGTAGCATTTTTCTTCTTTTTTGAACCCGTTGACTAAGATTGAGGCCATAGTACGCACCTTTGTTTTTACTCGATCACCTAAGCGGTGCGCAAGCTTCTCTCTGAGATCTTTGGCAGCTTCAGTCGTTGTCGTGGCTACCACATCCTTCTCCTCATCGAAGTTTTTCACAACCCAGGTTGTTTTGCCGCAACCCGGAACCCCATTCACCCACTTGATGTTGGGTACCGCCCAATGTTCCTGGGATGCCGGGACATCTGAGATCCCCGAAATGGACTGAGCCATTGCAAGGATCCTATCGTCCAGCATAATTTTGGTACATTTGGCGGTAACCACTATCGGGTCGTCCTTAGGTACGTTGAATTTAATTTTGCCTGAGCGCTCCGTTTCCTCCTCGTCGAGGTCCACGAAACCGCATTTCGCGCTGTAGGCTGCCATATACGGCCCCGTCATTTCCCCTCTGATAACTTGGGATCTGGCGTTGTCGTACACGGCTGCCTCTGCCTCCTCGAGCAGTACACCTAACAGTCCTTCTGTGTTTCTCTGGAAGGTCTGCAGGATCTTACTGCATGTCATAAGATTGACCTGCCTGGTCGCTCTCACGATTGCTACGTACTCGAGGAAGGCGCTCTTCACGTGGTCTGTGGTGCCCGAATTTACTGCAAGGGGAGGCGGGCTGACTTGCCCTTTGTCGGCTCTCGTTGGTGTGGGCTTTTGTTGTTCTGGTTTCTTTTGAGGTTTTCTAAAGAAACTCGCCACTGCCGCTTCTTGCTTCTCGGCTGGTGAACTGCCGCTGGTGCTTGGGAGAAGTGCTCTGAAGAAAGTGCTGAAGGTTTTCAGACGGCTCTTTGACCGGGCCTGGTCCTCCGGGCTGATGCTATGCCTCAATTTCTTCGCAGCTTCCTCGGCGGCTGCCTTTTGCTGAGCTCTCTCTGATCCGCTTTGTGTGGTAGGGCTTGTTGTTGGCCTCGTCGCACTGGCTGTTGGGTCTCTGGGGGCTTTGAGGAAGCTTAGAGTTTCCCCTCGGTCCTCATAGACGACTACCTCATGATGTTCCGAGGCTTTCAAGCACCCAAAGCGATCAGCGACATCCCCTCGATCTCCTCCTATCACCATGGCGTCAACACTTATAGTACGGGCTGTGAGAGCCGTGTGTTCTCCTGCCTCCGCGATCTGTTGAAGCAACGAGCTTGCCTGAGCGAAAGAAGTCTCCTCGCGCCACTCGAGTAATGCGATCGTCTTTCCTTTGAATCGCACTAGACGGCATCGGTGTGTGGCTACTTCTACTTCAGGCAGTGCGGCGTACTTACTACCTCTCATGCTCGTTTTGGTGGTGCTTCCGTTGATCAAGGTGGCAAGGCCTGGTGAAATAGGTATTCGGGCTGCAGCTCGGCTTGAGCCAATGCAGAAGCTTATACCTAGTTTTTCTGCCTCTCTGTTCATGAAGAGAGCGACTCCTCGCAGTCTTACGCCTGGGACTCCTTCTCCTCCGCATGCCAGGAATTGCGCGATGGGCATGGTACTTGAGTTTAGGAGGCTGGCCTCTGTTGCATGTGTTGTTGTGTTTTGTGTTGTTGTGGTTAGTGTTGTTGTGGTTTGTGTCATTGTGCATTGTGTTGTTGTGGTTGTTGTTGCTGTGGTTTGGGTTGTTGTGGTTAGAATTGTTGTGGTAAGTGTTGTTGTGGTTTGTGTGGTGGTAATTGTAACTGTTTGCCTAGACGATGGTAGGTTTCGGCTTTGCAAGGTAGCGTCCGTTTTGTTTCCCTTTGCAGCGACTATGGCGACTTTACTCGCGAATGCCAGGAATGGATTTCTAGTAGCCGGTCTCCCCATGATGTGATGGAGTGTGGACTGGCTCAGCTGGGTTTCCATTTTAATTTCCAGCTCCATTCTATCACAACTAAATCTTGGGCATTCGAAGAGTAGGTGCCAGACTGTTTCATCGCAGCTGGGGTCACAGACGCACGAGGGACTGTCTTTAAGGTGAAACCGGTGGAGATACGCTGAGAATCCTCCATGTCCTGTTAGAACTTGTACATGGACCGGTGTGAGAACTGTGTCTTTGAGTGTCTTTTTCGCCGCTAAGACGTCGGGGAAGAACACTTTTGTCACCGCTCCCGTACTAGAGGAATCGTATCGCGCTTGCCATTTCTTAACAGTCCCTTCCCTTATCTTTTTTCTCACGTACGATACGGGGACCTTGTTATATTCCGCTATTTGTTTTGTTAGAGCTGCCTCCTTGGCCAGCTCGTCCGCTCTTTCGTTCCCGGCAGTTCCCACGTGGGCTCTGAGCCAGAAGAACCTCACTTCACGGCCTTCTTCTTCAATCTCGCGGACGCATCTCTTGATGTCTAGTGCCAGGTGATGAGTGACAGAGGGACTCCTCAGCAGGTCAAGCGACGATCTTGAGTCGCTTAAGATACCGATGGAGGCCACTCTGGATTCTCTTGCCATCTTGACAGCTCTGAAGAGAGCGTACATTTCCGATTGGAAAACCGTGTTGTGAGCCTCTAAGCCAAAAGAACTGGACATAGACTCTTTGCCGTTTTCCCACCAAGTTAGAGCAGCTCCCACTTTCCCCTCTAGCTTGCTGCCGTCGGTGTATATTTGGGGACCGATTATTTGGTGGGATTCTAGGGTTTCGGGAGTCAAGTCCTCTAGGCGTGCGTACTCTGTTGTTCTGAGTAGCGCTGGGTGGGGGTTTTGGGAGTGGTGCACGTTGCACTCCAGCTCGCAGCCCGGCGGTATGAACTCTTGAGAATGACCTTTCTTGATCTTGAAGAGGGTTGCGGCCTCGATTACTCGGAGATCTAGGGGGAGTTGGCCTGAGAGGATGAGTGCCGATGTCAGAGACACCGTGCGGTACGCTTTGCAGATCTTCTGTGTGAAGCCTCTTTGCAGTGAGTCAAACTGATTCCTTGTCATCAGTTTCTCAGCTGCGGGGGCCCACGCACTCGCTGCGTACATCACGATGGGCTCTATCACCGACACGTATATTGTCCTTATTATTTCTCTGTTGAGACCCCAGGTCACCTTTGCCGCGCATGCCAACTGCTTGTAAATTTCTGCAGCCTTCTTACAGGTTGCAGAAACGTGCGCATTGAAGGTGAGCTTGGAGTCTATGGTGAGACCTAGCAGCTTGACCTCGTTGACAAGGTTCAGCCGAGTGCCTGACATGTGGATTACCGGAACATCGTATTTAAGCTTTCTCGTTAACACCATCGCATTGGTCTTGTGTGCGGCGAAACGTAGCTTATTTTTGACGCCCCATTCCGATACTATGTCCAGCGTATCGTTGGCTGATTGCTGCAGGGGACCGGTCTTAAAGTCCGAGAGGACAAGGACAACGTCGTCTGCGAAGGCTTGGCAGTATACCCCCATTCTAGCCATCCTGTGGAGGAGTGAATCTAGGATTAAGTTCCAAAACGTCGGTCCGGCAATTGAGCCCTGGACGCATCCTTTCGTGGTACCCTTTTCGCTAGATGCTCTGGCATAGTTGACCCTGACTTTACGATCTTCCAGGTACGAGGTGACGAGGGCGTATAAGTTATTTGGACAATTTTTTACTACCATCTGTCTTTTGAGTGCTGGCCACCACGCGTTATCGAAGGCCCCCTCTATGTCTAATGATATCAAAAGCACAATTTTTTTAGCTTTGATTTCGGCACGCAAGTGTCCTATTAGAGCATAGAGGGCGTCCTCGGTGCCACGCTGCGGCATGAATCCAAATTGGTTTATGTTGAGTGTTGGGAGAAAATGCCACTGGAGTCTGCCTACTACAAGCTTTTCGATGATTTTTCCTAGGACTGAGAGCAGACCTATTGGCCTGTAGGACTTTGGGCTGGTATAGTCGTCCTTTCCTGGCTTGCGAAGGATGCACACGTGGGCGACCTTCCACTGCTTCGGGAAGTGTGATAGCGACAAGCACTTGTTGGCTATCGCTAAGAACAACTCCCGATCACAGTTTATTGCCGCTGTGCAAATGTCTGCTGTTAATCCATCAGGGCCGGGGGCTTTTTTCGGATTTTGTTTTAGCAAAACCATTTCCAGCTCCGCCTCCGTAAAGGGTGGATCGTCGGCAGACAGTCCTTGCGGGTTCTTCTGCTCCGCTAGCCTCCTCAGTGCAGTGTGGTATGGCTCTTCGGCATCCGTTGAGTCATCGGGGTAAAAAGTTTTAGCCAGAAGATCCGCAGATTGCTCTGGGCTGAGCGTCTCACCTGCGGTATTTCTCAGGAGTGCATCGTCCTGTCTTCTGGCTGTCTTCCTTAGTACCCTGTAGATACCGTCCCACATACTTTCTCGCTCCTGCTTCGAGCAGAACTCCTTCCAGTTGGTCGTGGCTGCTTCTGTCGCTGCTGTGATGTATGTATTTTTGGCTTGCACGTTGGAGTAACCGATCGAACATCGCCATATAAACATCAGCTCCGCGTTAAAAATTCGTAAAAATTACACGCGTTGAGCTACGTGCGCAAATAAGTTACCAGTGAAATTGTGCAGTGATAAATCACCAGGATACGTGTGGGCAAGTGTCTATCATCAAGGGTTGCGGAGCAGGAACCCCTGGACTTCAGTTGGGAATAACACAGCACAGGTCAGTGAAGTTGTTCTACCGATATATGGTCCTGATAGAGGCAAAAAAGGCCAATCTACCAACACCAAGATTAGCAAAATTGGAGAAGAAATCTGGGAGATATTAAGGTTTGAAAACCCCTTAAAACCACGTGTTTTTGTGAGAAAATAACCTCACTTTTGGACCACGTGTTTTTCCTACAAAAGGCGTCACGACAAGCCAGTCATATCAACCAACGCTGAAGACTCCGAAGCCGGCCGAGGAATTCGCCTCCAGACCAGTCATTGACGTGACGACATCACGACTCGAAGCCAGTTAAGTTCTGAGGGTACTCCTGAACCCCTTGTCCTAACCCCTCCGTGTTTGGGTTCTTTCGACTTGGGACTCCAGGATCTTTCCTGGTTCACCAAAACCCAAACCCGTTATAACTACCCCCACCCACCCCTCACATTACACCCTCAAATTAGAACTGACAAAAAGTTTTACCCTTTACTGTTCTGACTCCCCCCCCCCCTTATCTTATTCATCCCGTCATACCCTCCTTCCCCCTTTACCCCTCGCCCCTCTTGACTACCCCCCCCCCCCACCCCTCAGTCGACCCACGAAACATACCCCTCCCCCCCCACCCCCTCAGGACTACCTCACCCCCCCCGCGGTCTAACTTCATTCCCGTTGGCCCTAGAGAGCCGAGTTTGGGCTCGTTTTAAAGGGCACAAAAAGTTCTTTCACTTTGCCCCTACAGAAACCTAAAATTTGGCACCGCCCACGAGCAGCATTCATTAACATCAAAAAAAAAAGAAATAGTTTCACTGGAAACTGACCACCATCTGAGCGCGTACAGAGCTCACAACATCGAGCTCTGCCAGTATCGGGCTCCTCATTGGACAGCAGACGCAGAACATCAGCGACAGCAGACGCAGAACACCAGCGAAAGCACCAGTGAGACCATACATAATATCTGTTAAAAAAAAAAAAAAAAAAAAAAATTATATATATTACACATATTTAGTATTTAAGCGTATCTCTATTTATAAGTATATTATAGGCCCTGCTTTGTTAAGCTTTAGATTATTGTATACTTTCAAATTATCTATCCCCCACTTCATCCACGATCATGAGTTCCAAACAGACTTCCACCTCCCGTAAGCAGACCACGGATGCCGTAAAAGCCCCTAAATCGCTTAGGGAAAAAGTTCTTAAAAATACGGCCAAGTCAATTGTTTCGGAAAAGACACCGCGTCCATCGCAAGTGCCCCAGGTGCCAAAAGCGGCGTCGGAACCAGACATTACCAACAGGACACCACCACCATCAACAGTGCCAGAGACACAAGAAGATCGTGCATTATTGGAGAAAGTCATCCAATGGGAACAGTGCGGTATTTCTCCCCCCCACCCGATCATTTCAGACGAGGAAAGTTCAGTGACCTCCTCTGCGAGCGGAGCCCCTACGAGTGGACGGCCTAGTCTCCTTTACAAAACGCCGAGAAGGGGTACAGGGGTGGAAATGGACCTGGCTACGAGGGAAGCCAACGATCTCCTCCAAAAAGGAAAAGACGCCCTGGAAGCGGCAGGGAATATGAAGAGAGAGTGCAAGGTGACGGCTCACGAGTGCCTACAGGGCCTTTATGAGACGGCCTTGTCACTGGCTGACTCAAGATCGCGCCATAAGTTTAATCTTGAGAAGGAGCGCTCTCGACACGCACAAGAGCTTGTGCGGGTCGAGAGAGCTCACACTCGGGAACTTATGTCACTGAAAGTCGAGCTCTCCCTCATAAGGACGGACGTCTCAGACACAAAAAAGGAGGCGAAAGGGATCCGGGAATGGCTGGGACACGAGACCCTTGAAGCCTTCAACGGCATCAAGGAGGTACGGAAAGAGATCGTAACAGCAAGTATGAAAAGTCGGACGGAACACGAAAAGACAAGGCAAGAATGTGCTAAAGCCCCGGGGGATCCTAAGTGGGATACAATGGGGGCCAGCCTAACACGCCTTGACACAACCGTAACCAGCGTCTCCAATCAGCTGGACGTGCTCCGAAAGACTTTAGAAAGGCTAAAGGAAGATCTAACCCAGCCCAAGACCTTGCAGCCGGACCCGAGTAGCCGCGAGACAGAGACAGAACCAGGCCTGCTCACGACGAAAACGTTCGAGGAGGAAATGGAAAAATTGCACATCCAACTGCAAGCCATCATCAATAGGCCTGTCGCGTCACCCCCACCACCACACCCACCACTTAACATAACACAACACCTAAAACCAATCTCAGAAAGGCTGGAGATGGTCTCAGCAGACGTGCGAGTATTACGCGATAAAGAGCAGGTCATGCAATCGCCCCCGGCGCCTAATCTGGAAGCAGAACTCGCAGTTGGGGAAGTAAAAAAGACCCTCCAGAACATAGAGAAAGGGGTAGCGGAACTGGGCAAAGTGGATAAACTGCCTCAACAACAGCAGAACCCCAGAACCTTTGCCCAAGTTGCCAACACGCCAAAGCCCCCAAAACTGAACACTCTACCTAATCACACCCTGATCGTCTCGTCAACGAACCCCCAGCACACTGGAGATAATGTGATCGAGAGGATCAGGACCGCCCTGGACCTCAAAACAAGCGGAGCCCGTGTTGACGCTGTCCGGAAGGCGAGGAACCAGAAAGTAGTCCTCAGGTGCGCCAGTAAGTCGGACTTAAACGCGATAAGGGACCAATTCAAGGCGAACGCAGGGCTCAAGGTCCAGGAGCCAAAACCCCAAAACCCGCTCGTCTGCATCAAAGGAGTCCTGTCCAGCTACAGCGACGGGGAGATAGTCGATCTCCTTAAAGCGCAAAATAAACACCTCTTGCAGGACGTCGCTGTAGATGGACTCACCTTAAAGATGCGGTATAGGAAACGCGCGAGAAATCCTCACGAGTGTCACCCTGTTCTGGAGCTCTCTCCGGAACTGTGGAAATGCTACACGCAGGCGCGAAAAGTGCATGTGGGCATCAAGCGATGCTCGATTGAAGACCAGTCCCCTCTGGTGCAGTGCTCAAAGTGCCTAGGATATGGACACAATAGGACCATATGTAAGGCTGGAAAAGAAGCCTGCAGTTACTGCAGTGGAGCACACAGCAGCGGCGACTGCCTCACTCGAGCTGACGGCAAACAGCCCACCTGCATAAACTGCAAGGCGGCAAAGAGAACGGGAAGCGACCTAGCACACACAGCGTACAGCGAAGATTGCCAGGAACGCCAAAAGTGGGATGGAATAGCAAGATCGCGCGTTTCTTATTGCTAAGGGCGACCAAGAACAACCAGTCACACCTCAAAACACGTCAAGGCCGACGGCAAGATTAAAGTTCATCCAAATTAATCTTCAGCGCTCCAAACTGGCCACAGAAGAACTCCACATGACGGCTCAGAGTAAGGGATTTTCAGTTGCACTTGTTCAAGAGCCTTACGTAGGAAGGACAGGAGTAATGAAACAAAATCCTGGCACGCAAGTCATCCAGTGCAGTCTCAATCGCCAAAAACCAGTTAAGGCGGCGATCGTTGTGTTCGGTGACAACCTGGAGGTCATTCACGACCCCCAGCTTGTTACCGAGAACATCGCCGCTGTCTTGCTGAAGGCGGGCCAGCTCAGTCTTGGGGTGCTATCGGTTTATTTTGAGGGTGACCAAGAAATAGAACCCTACCTTTGTGAAACTAACTCAAAAATAGGAAAACTACACACAAACAACATCATAGTGGGAGGTGACATAAACGCTTGGAGCCAGTGGTGGGGGAGTGTCTCCGAAAACCATCGCGGGGCAGCGTACAACTCATTCCTCAACGAGCGTGATCTCCAGATCCTAAACGTGGGCCAAACACCGACGTTTGAGACTTACAGAGGAGACAGGTGGTGCACAAGCCACGTCGACGTGACTGTTTGCAGCCTGTCGTTGTTCGGCAAGGTCGAGGAGTGGCGGGTAGAAAGAAGTCTTATAACTTCAGACCACAATGCGATAACCTTCTCAATGCGTTTAGAAAAGGCCTTGGAACCTCTAAGGCCAGTCTCGACGCGCATCTACAACACAAAGAAGGCAAAGTGGACCGACTTCAACACACACTTTAAGACTAGCCTGACGGATAACAACTTAACATCAGTAAGAGTCTCGGACGCCCCAAGCCCGGAAGATCTGGAGGCACTCGTCACAATCTACACTCAATACATCCATCGCTCATGCGAGGAAGCGATCCCAAAACTGGGGTCGCCTAAAGAAAACGCCAAGCCCCCATGGTGGACCCCTTCTCTAGACCGTCTCCAAAGAGATGCATCAACAAAAAAGAGAAGGATCCGAAATGCCGCCGCTAGCCGGAGACACTTCACCATCCAAGAATACGTGCAAGGTTAGGTTAGGTTAGGTTAGGTTAGGTTAGGTTAGGTTAGGTTCTCCCCAAACCGCCCTCTCTCGGACTTTGAGGATTTCCTCGAGGTTCTCACCGCAGTGGTAGGGAGGGCGGCGCCGCGCCAGGTCATGGTGTTGGGCGACCTGAACGCCAAGTCGGCGGCCTGGGGCAACCCGGCCACCGGTTGCAACGTCCGTGGGCGCGCCCTCGAGTTTTGGGCGGCATCATGCGGTGTGTCCCTCCTCAACAGGGGGGCGGTCCACACGTGTGTACGGCAGCTGGGAGGGTCTGTGGTGGACGTGTCGTTTGCCACCCCCGCGCTAGCCACCCGCGTCGTCAGTTGGCGGGTAGAGATGGTGGAGACCTTGTCGGACCACCGATATGTGCGGTTCGACATCTCCACCCGGCAAGGGCGGGGGATGTCCCGCGCTGGGCAGTCTCCCTTCCCGCGGTGGGCACTCACCCGCCTGGACCGGGAGGCAGCGAAGGAGGCAGCCTTTCTCCAGGACTGGCTGTCGCCCCCTGTCGCGGTCCTAGATGTGGACGCCGCAGCGGTCCGACTCAGGGGGTCGCTGACTGAGGTGTGCAACTCCAGCATGCCTCGGTCTCGCCGCCCGCCTCCCCGTCGCGCCGTGTATTGGTGGACGGAGGAGTTGACGGGGCTCCGGGCTGCTTGTGTGGCGGCCAGAAGGGCCTACGCGCGGAGCCGACGGCGCAGCGCCCAAAACCGAGTCCAGGCAGAAGAGGACCGCCTATACGCCTCTTACCGAGAGGCAACGATGGTCCTCAAGTCTGCGATGGGAGCTGCAGAGGACTCGGCGAGGGCCGAGATGCTGGAGGGTCTCGACAGGGATCCTTATGGGAGACCATACAGGGCGGCGCGGAACCAGCTACGCCCCTTTGGTCCCCCACTGACGGAGACCCTCGAGCCAGTGTTGCTGGATGGGGTGGTCCGGTCCCTGTTTCCGCGCAGGACCGACTTCACCCCACCAACTATGGATCCCCCGCAAGGGGCGGCTTTGTCGGAGGAGGAGGTCCCCCCGGTGACGGCGACGGAGTTTCGCGCTGGGGTTCTCAGCCTCCGCGCGAAGAAAACGGCACCCGGACCAGACGGCGTCCCCGCACGGGTGGTGGCGATCGCCGCCTCCGAAATGGAGGACAGGTTTCGGGACCTCTACAGCGCGTGTTTTACTGCTGGGAGGTTCCCGAAACTGTGGAAGGAGGGGCAGCTATGCCTCCTCCGAAAGGAGGGACGCCCGGTTGACTCTCCGTCGGCATACCGGCCCATCGTCCTGCTCGATGAGGTCGGTAAGTTGTTCGAGGGGATTGTCGCCTCCCGGCTCGATAGCTTTTTGCGGGGGGTTGGGCCCAACCTGTCGGACGCCCAATTCGGTTTTCGACGAGGGCGTTCGACTATCGATGCGCTAGCCCTACTCAAGGGCCAGGTGAAGGAGGCGATGGGGGCGGGGGACGGAGTGCTGGCGGTGTCATTCGACATTGCCAACGCCTTCAACTCCATGCCCCACGCGACGATATTAGAGGCGCTCCGGTATCACGGCGTGCCGCAATACCTGCGCAACCTCCTGGCCAGCTACTTGGAGGGCCGAGAGGTTCTCCTCGTAGACAAGACGGCCACGGTACGGCGGTACGGCGCAGAGTCCGGTGTTCCACAAGGGTCGGTGCTCGGACCCCCCCTGTGGAACATCGGGTACGACTGGATCCTGCGGGGAGTCCTCCTCCAGGGCACGAGTGTCATCTGCTACGCGGACGACACTCTCCTCATCGCCCGGGGGAGGAACTTTGGGGATGCGGCCTGTCTGGCCTCGGCTGGCGGGTCCTTGGTTGCAGAGAGGATCCGCCGCCTGGGATTGAAGGTGGCGCTGCACAAGACCGAGGCCGTGTTCTTTCGCGGGCCTCGGCAACGCTGCCCTCCTCCCGATGCTCACATTGTCGTGGAGGGCGTCAGGATAGGGGTCCAGCCCCAGATGAAGTATCTGGGCCTGGTGCTGGACGACAGGTGGCGGTTTGGCCCGCATTTCAGCGGGCTGTCGACGCGCCTGTTGAAAGCCGCGGATGCTTTCTCGTGGCTCCTCCCGAACCTGGGGGGGCCCAAGGCGGAATGCCGGCGCCTATATTCGGGCATCTTGAGGAGCATGGCCCTATACGGGGCCCCCATCTGGGCCGACTCCCTACACAGGAGGGAGAACGCGACTGCCATCCGCAAGCCCCAAAGGGCCATTGCACTGAGGGTGGCAAGGGCCTACCGCTCGGTGGGTTTCTCGGCGGCGTGCGCTCTGGCCGGCACCCCTCCTTGGGAGTTGGAGGCCTGGGTGCTCGCCAGAGTGTACGAGTGGACCGCGCAACGGAAGGCGCTCGGGGAGCGCCCCGTCGCCGAGGAGCGGGAGGCCGTGCGGCGAGAGGCGAAGGAAGCCATCGTCCTCCACTGGACGGAGGACCTCGCTGCAGCCGCCTTCGGCCGCCGGACGTTGGACGCGATCGGTCCGGTTCTGCAGGGCTGGCTCGAGCGGGCCCACGGTTTCCTCTCGTTCCGTCTGGTGCAGGTGTTGTCCGGCCATGGTTGTTTCGGATCGCACCTGCACCGGATCGGGAGGGAGGAGACCCCGGTCTGCCACGACTGCGGCGCGGCGGAGGACACGGCCCAGCACACCCTCGAAGTGTGCCCGGCTTGGTCCGAACAACGCCGCGGTATGACCGCGGTAGTTGGACAGGACCTCTCGCTTCCCGGCGTTGTCAACGCCATGCTGGAGAGCGAGGAGGCCTGGGCAGCGGTTGCCTCCTTTTGCGAGGATGTCATCTCGCAAAAGGAGGAAGCGGAGCGCACGCGGGAGGACGACCCACTCGCTGCGCCGCTCCGCAGACGACGAAGGGGTCGGAGAAGGCGCCGTCCTCTCCCTCCTCTTCATGGTGACGATGGGCGGGCGATGGGCACGGGGGTGCCCTCGCCTGCATTGCACCCATCACCACCATCGTCGGTCACTCCCGGGCCCGGCCCCCTCCCCACTTTGGGGAGGGCGTAAGGGTCCCGGCATGGAGGGCAATCGTCGGCGGAGGACTGGACGTTAAGGCTGTGCCGGTTTCCCAGTCCCCCGCCTCTTGGACGAAGCGGGAGTGCCGCTGGGTTATTTTAGTGGGTATACCGGGTCAAACCGGGGAGTCCCACATAGCCCCCCCATCCCCCGATGGGAGGGTATGCGTAATGCATTTTTTCCCAGCGCAAAAAAAAAAAAAAAAAAAAAAAGGTTAGGTTAGGTTGGGGGTACCCCCACAGTGTTGACTTCCACGTAGTGACCCCTGGGCAACGTCGCGCCTGACCACCGTAACGGAGTGGCAGGCCGGCGGCTAACGAACACTGTGAATCGGAGCATCTCCACTGTCTTTTGCTGCGATATTGCTGAGAGTGACCATGTCACAACCCTCGAGGGACGCCTCCGGGCGCTTTCTCCCCAAAGGCTCTTCTCAGGGCCAACCCAAAGGCCCTTCTCAGGGCCGACCCAAAGGCCCTTCTCAGGGCCAATCCAAAGGCCCTTCTCAGGGCCAACCCATGTCTCGCGATGCTTCGGCATCGGAGACAAGTCGCGCGCCATCCGTGGCGAGCACTGTTAGAGGGAGCGACGTCGTGACGGATTTCTCCGACACCGAGTCGATTATGAGTGGGTCGAACTGCGGTTCAACCCACCAATCGAGGAAGAGGGCTTTCCTCAGACGCGGCCCCGGGGGCTCTCCGGACGCAGCGGAGAAGCCCGCGAAGCGGGCTGTCATACAAGCCGACTTGGAGGAGAGGATCGCCTCCAAAGAGCAGCGGGCGCGAACCACCAGAGCCAAGGCTGGCTACGGCGCCTCCAGTGTCCTCTACGCGGATCACTCCGTAGAGGAAATGGAGCGCATGGCTTTGGAGGACCAAGAGGAGATCTTGGAGGTGGCCTCCAAGTCCTCCAACTTGAAGGGCACCTTCCAGAAGGCCCTGAAATGCCGGGCAGCGAGCCTGCTCGGCATTGTCAAGGAGTTGGCGGAGCGCACAACTTCGGACGAGACTCGGCAACTGCAGGCGAAAGTCGATCGCCTGCAGAAAGAGGTGTCCGCGCTACACACGCGCGTTGCCGAGCTGGTTACTCGGCCTGAGGTGTCGTCCGACGCAGGTCCAGCGACGATGCCCTCACCCTCCAACCTTGAGGATATCATCCGCAAGGTTGTCATGGAGGAGAGGGCCTTCACTAGGGCCTGTTTGGCCGGCATTGAGGACCGGCTTCTGCCGGAAAAGCGGCTCCGTCCTCCGCTTGCAGCGGATAAGCCGCTTCCCGTGTCCAGTGCACCAGGACCCTCAACGGACCCAGTCCAGCAGGAGCAGCCCCAGGTGCCCAAGACCACCAAGGGCAAGGGCAAGGGCAAGAAGACCGCTTCTGCCCCGACTGCCCAGCCGGAACCAGAGAGGGAAGACCAAGACCCTCTCCTACCCTCCACCACCCCTTCCAACCAGCCTTGGATTAAGGTAGTGGGGAAGAAGGGGAAGAAGAAGACGGCCCCTAAGCCCCCTGCAGCCAAGCCTGCGGCTGCAGCTATTGTGGATAAGAGGAGGAAGCTCCCTCCTATCCCAAAAACGGCAGCCGTGGTGGTCACGCTGACCCCAGAGGCAGCGGAGCGAGGGGAGACGTACGAGTCCGTGTTACGGCGGGCCCGTACAAATGTCGATCCGGCGCAACTTGGGGCCGGCAGAGTTACCTGCCGGAAGACCCAAACGGGGGCTCGTCTTTTCGAGTTCTCGGGGGCTCAGGGTGGCACCAAGGCGGACCTCTTTGCGGCAAAGCTCAAGGAGGCCGTCGCGGACACGGCTAAGGTCGCGAGGCCCGTCAAGTGTGTGGCTCTTGAGGTGACTGACCTCGACGACTCAGTTACCCAAGAAGAGGTGGTGGCCGTGGTTGCGGCGGCGGGGGGCTGCGACGTCGCAGCTGTCAAGGGCCGCGCCATTAGACAGGGTCGTCGGGGTATGGGCACCATGCGCCTAGAGTGCCCTATCGTGGTGGCCAAGGCAGTTCTGGCCAAGGGTCGCCTCCCGGTCGGATTTAGCTCGGGTGGGGTCCGGGTGCTGGAGGATGAGCCGATGCGCTGTTATAAGTGCTTCGGCATCGGCCACACCCGGCCTCTCTGTCCGTCCACTGCCGAGCGCGAGGAATTGTGCTTCCGCTGCGGAAAGGAGGGGCACAGGTCGGCCACCTGCGAGGCTACAGCCCCGCACTGTGCAGTCTGTGCTGCCAGTGGTCGTCCAGCTGACCACATCATGACGAGCAAGAAGTGCTGTCCACCGAAGATGAAGGGGAAAGTGCAGGCGCCTTCGCGTCCTGCTGCTGCCACCGCCACTGGAACCCCAGTTTCAGTGCCGGCCACCGAGGGAAGTGCCATGAACACGGACTGATGGCTGGGCTTCGAAGAAGAATTCTTCAGGCCAACACCAACCACTGCAGAGCGGCCCAGGACTTACTGGTCCAAACCGTTGCGGAGTGGTTGGTGGACGTGGCGGTTGTAGCTGAGCCGTATTCTGTCCCTGGCAGCTGGCTAGGAGACGACAACGGTTCGGTTGCATTGGTGTCGCGGTCTTCCACGGACTCCCCTTCCCTCTCGTTCTTAGAGAGGGGACCGGGATACGTGGCCGCCGCGTGGGGGGACATAGCCCTTATAGGGGTGTATTTCTCCCCAAACCGCCCCATCACGGCCTTCGAGAACTTCCTCGAGGTCCTTGCCAGGGTGGCAGGTAGGGTGGCGCAGCGCAGGGTATTGGTCGTGGGCGACTTTAACGCCAAGTCGGTATTATGGGGCAACCCGACCACCGACGCCCGAGGACGCGAGGTGGAGACCTGGTCCGTGGCGTCCGGTCTGTCCCTCCTCAACAGTGGCAGTGTTCACACCTGCGTGCGGCGGGAGGGGGGCTCCATTGTGGACCTCGCCTTTGCCTCCCCGTCTTTGGCTGCCTGTGTGGTGGACTGGCGGGTGGAGCTGGTGGAGACGCTGTCGGACCACCGATACGTGCGGTTCGACGTCGCCACCCCGGACTCCCGGGGGGCTCGCGCGGGTCGGTCTCACTTCCCGCGATGGGCGCTCTCCCGCCTAGACCGGGAGGCCGCCACGGAGGCGGTGTTCGTCCAGGACTGGCTGTCGCCTCCTGTCGACGTCCAGGACGTGGACGCCACTGCAGCCCAGTTGAGGGACTCCCTGACCGAGGTGTGCAACTCGAGCATGCCTCGGTCTCACCGTCCGCCTCCTCGACGCGCCGTCTACTGGTGGTCAGAGGAGCTGGTGGGACTGCGGGCTGCCTGTGTGGTGGCCCGGCGCGCCTACACTAGGAGCAGACGGCGGCGCCATCGCGACCGCGACAACGAGGACCGCCTCTATGCAGCCTACACGGAGGCCAAAGCGACCCTGACGGCGCGAATGGGCGCAGCCCAGGACCGCGCGAGGGCGGAAATGGCGGAGGGTCTAGATGCTGACCCTTTCGGGAGGCCGTACAAGGCGGCACGTAACAAACTGCGCCCGTACGGTCCCCCAGTTGCCGAGACCCTCGAGCCGACGTTGCTGGATGGGGTGGTCCAGTCACTGTTTCCGCGCAGGGACAACTTCACTCCACCAGTGATGAGCGACCCGCGCGGTGCGGCTCCATCGGCCGATGAGGCGGTCCCTCCAGTCACGGAGGACGAGATGGAGAAGGCGGTCTTCTGCCTCCGGGGCAAAAACACTGCCCCAGGTCCGGACGGCGTCCCCGCAAAGGTGGTGGCCATCGCCACCTCCCAGATAGGAGACAGGTTTCGGGACCTCTTTAGTGCGTGTGTTGCGTGTGAGAGGTTCCCGAAGCCATGGAAGGAGGGTCGGTTGTGCCTTCTTCGGAAGGAAGGGCGGCCGGTGGACTCCCCATCGGCATACCGGCCCATCGTCTTACTGGATGAGGTCGGTAAAACGTTCGAGAGGATCCTCGCCGCCCGTGTCAACAGGCACTTGTGCACAATCGGCCCGGACCTGGCGGACGCTCAGTTCGGTTTTCGAGCTGAGCGTTCGACAGTGGACGCCCTGTCTCGGCTCAAGGGCCAGGTGAGGGAGGCGATGGACGCGGGGGATGGACTGTTGGCCGTGTCGTTCGACATATCCAACGCCTTCAACTCCGTTCCCCACTCCACCATCCTAGAGGCGCTCCGCTACCACGGAGTGCCTCTGTATTTGCGGGGGCTGTTGGCGGACTATTTGTCGGATCGCACAGTCCTCCTTGAAGACAAGTCGGGCCAGCTCCGACGATACGGCGTCGAGTCCGGTGTCCCACAGGGTTCTGTCCTGGGACCGCTCCTCTGGAACATCGGATTCGACTGGCTCCTGCGGGGACACCTCCCCCGTGGCACGTCTGTCATCTGCTATGCAGACGACACCCTTCTGACTGCCCGGGGGAGAAACTATTTAGAGGCGGCCAGCTTGGCCTCGGCGGGCGGTTCGCAGGTGGTGGACCGCATCTCCCGCCTAGGGCTGACGGTGGCGCTGCACAAGACCGAGGCCGTGTTCTTCCACGGGCCGCGGCAGCGTCAACCGCCCGATGCCCATATCCATGTAGAGGGTGTCCGCATTGAGGTGCAGGCCCAGATGAAATATCTGGGCCTAGTGCTCGACAGCAAGTGGCGCTTTCGAGCACACTTCAGCGGGCTGTCGACGCGCTTGCTGAAGACTGCGGGCGCCCTCTCGTGGCTCCTCCCGAACATCGGGAGGCCCGGCGACCAATGCCGGCGTCTATACGCCGGCATACTAAAGAGTATGGCCCTATACGGGGCCCCAATCTGGGCGGACTCACTGGGCGGACGGGAGAACGCCGCTGCCCTCCGCAGGCCACAAAGGGCCATTGCACAGCGGGTGGCGAGGGCGTACCGCACAGTGAGTTTCGCGGCATCGTGCGCTCTGGCGGGAACCCCACCTTGGGAGCTCGAGGCTTGGGTGCTCGCCAGAGTGTACGACTGGACGGCGGGTCAGAGGGCGCTCAACCGGCGCCCGGACCCTCAAGAAAAGGAGGAAGTGCGTGAGGAGGTTCGCGAGGCAATAACTCGGCACTGGGCCGAGGACCTAGCCTCAGCAACATTCGGTCGCCGGACACTGGACGCCATCGGGCCCGTCCTGAACGATTGGCTCGACCGGCGACATGGTTGCCTCTCCCTGCGTCTGGTGCAGGTGCTGTCCGGGCACGGCTGCTTCGGATCGTACCTGCATCGGATAGGGCGGGAGGAGACCCCACAGTGTCACCACTGCGAGGCCGCAGTGGATACCGCAGACCACACCCTTGAGGTGTGCCCTTCGTGGGACGAACCCCGCCGCGCCATGGTGGCAGTGGTCGGGAACGACCTCTCACTCCCCAGTGTGATTTCAGCCATGCTGGGAAGTGAGGAGGCATGGGCAGCAGTAGCCTCCTTTTGTGAGGACGTCATGTCACAGAAGGAGGCGGCGGAGCGCACGCGGGAAGAAGACCCTCTCGCGGCGCCGCTCCGCAGACGAAGAAGGGGTGGAAGACGGCGAGCACAACGCCCGTCCTCAACCACCCCGGGGGGTGATCAGCAGGCGACAGGCGCGGGGGCGCCACCGCCTGCACCACATGATCCACCCCCTGTGCTCCGGCCATAATAAAAGCCCCTCCCTTTTGGGGGGGGACGTGTAGGGCCTGCCGTAAGGCGGGCATTCGCCGGAGGGGGACTGGACGACATAGACTCCCAGGCCCCTTCCACTCAGGCGAGGTCGGAGCGCCGCTGGGTATTTTTAGTGGGTATACCGGGAACGACTTTACCGGGGAGTCCCACATACCCCTCTCCCGTCCCCCGACGGAAGGGGATGCGTAATAGCATTTTTTCCCAGCGACAAAAAAAAAAAAAAAAAAAAAAAAAAAAAAAAAAAAAAAAAAAAAAAAGGTTAGGTTAGGTTAGGTTAGGTTAGGTTAGGTTTTTTTTTTTTTTTTTTTTTTTTTTTTTTTTTTTTTTTTTTTGTTTTGGCAGGAGGGGGAAATCCCCACGGACACCTCGACTGCCTCACAAGTAATGAGACAGTCGAGGTAGTGTCGGACTCGAACCGACTAAAACCACCCTCCTGCTCTGCACGTGTCCCTCTGACATTGTCAGAGACCTTGTCTGGCATTGGTTCTTTAGCTGCTTCTTTGTTTGTGTTTTGTATTTTGATAAATTTTTACTAATTAATTTTTATTGATGCCTAGTATGGTAATGTTTTTGTAGTTTATAAGTTGTCTTCGTTACGTGTTATGGTTTGCTTAGTTCGAGATATCTTTTCCTTTGAAATGTTCATATCTAAAAAAGCATTTCATAATCACGTGACTTTATTTCTAAAAATCACCTTTTCTGCAACCGTTAGGCAGTATTCCAGCAAATGGTTTCTGGTTTTGGTTATTGACATAAGGCTTTGGATATTCGTTTTATTTATGGCTGCCTCTACTATCTGTTCCACGTTAAACCTCTCCGTTGCAAAGACCGGGCATTCGATAAGAATGTGGGCGATCGATTCCACCATATTCGGTTCACAGATGCACGATGGGCTCTCCTTACACTTGAAGCGATGCAGGTATTCGGAGAACCCACCGTGCCCCGTCAAAACTTGGGTTAGAATGCCAGCTGGTTTGATCATCTTTACAATCCTGTAGGCATTGATGGCGTTCGGGAAGAAGATTTTTGTTACCGATGCTGTATCGCCGCTCTGATACCTCCGGTTCCATTCGTCGAGCGACCCTGAACGGATCTGCCGCTTGACGAATGAAACCGGGCAGCGGTCATAGTCCGGCCGCTTCCTAGACCGGAGTGCAGCTTCCTTTGCGAGGTGGTCTGCGCGCTCGTTGCCTTCCAGCCCGGCGTGTGCTTTGACCCAGAACAAGGACACATCTTTGCTCTGGGATAAGGCTGCGCTCACGTTCGCTCTAGCCTCCACGGCCAGTGCGTGGAGGGAACCCTGGTTTGTGACTGTTTGCAGGGCCGCCTTCGAGTCACTGTATATACCGAAGGTTCCCTCTTTGCGCTTGAGGATTTCGCGCGTTGCTACGCATATGGCCAGGAGTTCCGCCTGGTAGACCGTGCAGTACGACGGCAGGCTGAGTTTTACGGATTTGATCTCGGCTGCACCGTCCCAAAGTGACAGCGCAGCTCCGACCTTGCCCTCAATTTTGCTGCCGTCGGTGAACAATCGCACTGCTTGTTCGTTGTGGGTCTCCACAAGGGTCTGATCATCCAGGCACATGAACTCCATAGCCATATGTTTCGCCGGATGTGGTGTCTCTGCAAATGCCACCACCCGCTCCACCTCCCTGCCTGCAAGTGCTGGCCGTGGTACCCCTCTCTTCGCCTCGTACAGAGCGGATGCTTCCTGTATTCGAAGGTCGAGTGGGAGTATCCCAGCCAGCACCAGGGATGCGTTCAGCGAAACGGTGCGGTAGGACTTGCAGAGTTTTTGCGCGAAACCTCGCTGGACCGTGTTGAGGATTTTCTGCACTCCGATCTTTGTAGCTGCCGGCGCCCATGCGCTCGCCGCGTACAGGATTACAGGCTCCACTGCTGCCGTGTAGATGGTATGGATGATCTCCGGGTGAAGGCCCCAGCTCACTTTCGCCGCTCGTGCCAGCTGTTTGTAGATATTGACAGCCTTTCGGCAAACGTTGGCGACGTGGGAGTTAAAAGTGAGCTGGTGGTCGACGGTGAGCCCCAGTACCTTGATTTCCTTAGACATGCCAATGCCTACCCCGCCCATGCTCAGGAGTGGGACATCGTACTTAAGCTTTTTGGTGATCACCATCGCACAAGTTTTTTGTGGTGCAAACTTTAGCTTGTTTCGGATGCCCCACACCCGAACATACTCGAGGGCGGCATTGGCCTGTGTCTGGACTTCCAAGGCTGTGTCACCGTCGAAGATCATCACAACATCATCGGCGAACGCTTGGCAGTGGTCGCCCCTCGCCTCCAGCCCCTTCAATAGTGGATCCAGGATCAGGTTCCACAGGATCGGACCGCCAATGGAACCCTGCACACACCCCTTATTGGTGTCTCTGCGACACTCGGCCCCTGCGTACCTTACGCGGACACTCCTACCAGTCAAATAACTGTCTAGCAACCTTCTTAGGTTCACCGGGCACTTTTCCTCAGCCAGTCTGGTCCTGATGGCCGGCCACCATGCGCTATCGAAGGCTCCCTCTATATCCAACGATACAACAGTGATCAGCTTCTTTTCACTTAGCTTCCCTTTGATGTGTTGTATCATTGTGTAGAGGGAGTCCTCGGTGCTCTTCTGGGGCATGAAACCAAACTGGCGAGTACTAAACCGCGGGATCAGGTGCCACTTCAGCCTTGCTACGAGCATCTTCTCGAGCACTTTGCCTAGGACTGGTAGGAGGCCGATCGGCCTGTACGATTTAGGGGTGGTGTAGGAGGGGTGGTGTCTTTGCCGGGCTTTCGGAGGACTACCACCGTGGCCACTTTCCAGGCCCCAGGGAAGTGTCCATGCTCCAAGCACTTGTTGGCCAGTGCAAGGAACGTCCCTGGGTCCCGGGAAATAGCCTGGGCACAGATATCGGCCGTGAGGCCGTCCGCCCCGGGTGCCTTTTTCGGGTTGAAACTTTCCACCGCGGTTTTTAGCTCCAGAAGTGTAAACGGCGGGTCATGGTTTTCATCATGCGCCCACTCGTTTACACGACTGGCCGCTTCTCGTGTCCGACGGTGGTCAACGGTTTCACCCTCTTCAAGGTCCTCGGGGTAGAAGGCCTCTGCCAGCAGCTCGGCCGATTTTTGTGCGCTCAGTGGCACTCCGTCCTTCACCAACGGCAAGTCCTCCTGTCTTTTGGCGGTCCGTCCTATGACCCTGTAGATCCCCTCCCACATTCCTTCTCTATCCTGTTTTTGACAGAAGCCCTTCCAACCCTCTGTCTGCGCCTTTTTGGCTAGGGACTCATAGTTTGTTTTTGCTTGCAGGTACTCGTCGACGACTTTTTGTCTGCGGACGGGAGCAGCGCATCGAATGCGGCGTCTTTTGGTGTTCACCTCCGACATCATATCACGGAGCTCTTTGGACCACCACGGTATAGTAACGGTTTCCTCATTTTTTAATTTTGAAAAAGTTTCTTCACAAGATTGTGTTATATTAGTTATAAATTTATTCACATTAAGCTCTAGTTCTATTTTGGTGTTTATTTTTCTAATTTCTAGTTCGTTTAAGTTCGCATCAGCTTGTAATTGGGCCAATTTCTCACGAAATTGGCTCCAATTCGCCTTTTTTGTATTGTACAGTCTTGTGGTCCTGTTTATTTTACTTCCTTTTGCTTTTTGTAAATTAATTTTGAATACTATACCGTTGTGGTCCGAGCTCGTGATACCTTCCTCGACCCGCCAGTCCTCCACCAAGTCCAGCAGCTCCGCTGAGCAGAATGTGACATCAACGAAGCTGCTGTACAAGGTGTTACCTCTGACGGTGTCGAAGGTCGGGGTGTTGCCGACGTTGAGTACCTGCATACGCATTTCTTCCAGGGTTCCCGACATGTCCTCACCCTTGCTGTCTGTCACCAGGCTACCCCACCAGGTGCTCTTGGCGTTGGCGTCACCGCCCATGAGTATCCTAGTGGGGCTTATTTCCTCGCGAATCCGCAGGAGTTGCTCCAGGTATGGCTGTATGGGGCGGTCTGGTTCAAAATAGAAGGAGACTACTGCGATTTCCCAGGCGCTGGTACGGATCCTCACCACCACGATGTTGTTGGTGGTGAGTTTCGGACACTGTGTCACGTCAAGGTCGTGATCAAAGACGGCTATTGCCGCCTTCACAGTTCCATCTCCTTGTTCAGCGCACTGGTAGACTCTCGCTCCCCGGTAGTCTCGCATTCTTTTAACCCCACCCACATACGGCTCCTGGAGCAATGCGAACGCAACCCTCCGCTCACTAGCCACAATCATGAGTTCTTGGGTTGCTAGGTTCTTTCTCTGCAGATTCGCTTGGATCAAACGAACACAAGAACGAAGTGTATTCGCCTTAATAGAGACAATAAGAAAAGTGCTATTGGACACATTCTTAGTAAAGACAATTTATTAGTTTAGGTTATAATTTAATTACTTATTAGCCTATTTATAAGGCTAGATTGTAATAAGATTAGGGTCCATCCTATTGATGAGCCCTAAGATAAGGGAAAAAAAAAAAAAAAAAAAAAAAAAAAGATTCGCTTGGATCACCTGGTAACTCTTTTGAGCACTCGGGTGTGTTCGGGAATCCCTGGAAGAGTCCCCGCTGGCTGTTTCCGCTGGCTGGCCCTTAGCAATACGCCACCGACAGCCGCGCCAATGCGTCCCACTTAACGCGAATTGGGCACGCGCTGTCGAAGGCGTTGTGCTCGGTCCCGCCCAGCTTTGCCAAGGCACAGTTCCTGCACTTGGGAGGTTCAGCAGCTATCCGTGAGGGGCAGTCGGCTCTCAGATGAGGGTCACCACAGTGTGTGCAGAGGTCGGCGGGTTCCGTGCACAGTTTGCGACCATGGCCGAAGCGCAAGCAGCGGGTGCACTGGATCAGCGGTGACTGGTCCTGCACCCGCACCCGCTGCAAGTCAATGTGCACTCGACCCGCCGCTGTTAAGCTCTGCCACACTGACGGAGACACCTGCAGGATGATGTGGCTCATGTGGGGGTTCCGTGTCCGGCGACGGTACTTCACCCCCATCCTCACATCGCCTGCAGGTAAGTCTCCGATCAGGTGGGCGTTCTGACGCTTTAACGCGTCGGTGACCTCCTCATCTGAGTGGCAGGAAAGGACATCTTTCATAATTATGAGCGGATCCTTATTTTTAATTTCTTCCACCACGAGGTTTCCTGCCTTCTTGATCCGCTCAGCCACCCGTATCTGTTCCTCCTTGGTCCTGAAGCCAACCACGACCTTTTGGTCCCTAACTTTCCGCAGCCTATCTACCCTGGTACCCTCGTTCCTGGCGTCTATGGCCGTCCTTAGCTTCACAATGACCTCCTCCCCGGTGTCCTTGTCATCGACCGATGACACGACCACCGAGTGAAGGGGCTCTTGGAGTTTCTGCCTTGGGACGGCAGCGGCCATCTCCGCGAACGAGGGTCCCTGGCCGGCAATAAAGCGCGGGGCCTGCTGGAGGTGCTCCGACAGAGTCCGCGTATGCAGCTGACACTCCTTCAGCGCCTGTTTATGCTGCTGAAGGTTCTCCGTGAGCTGCTTCACGAGCTCCGCCGTTGCATTCGAAGTCGGCCTCAGGTCCCTGGGGGCCTCCTTGGGTTCGACTGTCTCTCCGGCTCCTTTCCCTCTCTCAGCCTCTCCCTCCTTTACCAACTGGTACAATCTTTCCACTGCTTTGGTCAGTCCGTCCTTAATTTCTTTCTTGAGGTTCCGAGAGCTGTCGAGCTGTATTTTGGCACTGCAGAGACACGCCTTTGCCTCCGTGGTTCTGTTAATATACTTCGCGGGTGGCAATTCCCGAGGCGAGCTCTGCAGGACCCTATCAGACTGCTTCGGATCATCCAACTTTGTTTGCCGCGTCGATGTGGCTTTAGGCTTGGGTTTGGAGGGACTGGGCCCGAGCGTATTCTTGGGAGGAGTATTTGCGGGTGTATCTTTTGAGGGTGTTGTACTTTTGCCAGATTGGCCCGGCTTAAGTCTCTCCGCTTCCGACTCTCCAATACTACGCCGAACTGAAGGGCCCGCCTGTATTGAGGCTTCCTCCACATTTATAGTCTCCTCCACAACCTTCGCCTTCGTCACAGGTGTTCTTATGCCAAACATCGCGCAGCAAGCAGTACCGCACTAAAAGAACTATATGGTCAGAGGACACGTGATCTGAATCCCTGTAAATGGGGGATACAGAGTCAAATATGCAATAAATATCAAAGACTGAGTCCCTGTAAAAAGGGGACTCAGACTGCAAATATTTTAAGATAATCAAATAATTTACGTAAAATTAATATAGATTCAAAAATTTTAAAAGTTATAATATTAAAAAGGTAAAATAAGATCAATAAAATTAAAATGAGATGAATTAAATAAATTTTTTCCTAAGCCCTACAATAAATAAGGCTTATGTCTAGCCACTTGGCTTGTCAGATTTTAAAATGTTAATGTCAAAAACCCTGAAAACCAACTTTTGACACGCCTGAAAACGATAGAGAGGCAAAAAATAAAATAAAATATTTTGCCAATTGGTCAGCTTCTACCTTCCTATAGACCAATGGGTGGGTGGGCGGGGATTTTTTATTTTGAGCTAGACCCTCGACCGAGGTGTCCAGAGACGCGTCTCCGCGCGGGCTAGCCGATTACGAAATAAAACTTATTGTCGGTGGAACAAAAATTTTGAGTTTGGGCCAAAAAACGTGGTTTTTACGGAAAAAATTACAGTTTTCAACCCCCAACCTGAATCTGGGCACACGGAACGCGGACCAAGTTTCAGGGATGAAGGATGAGTACTATTGAAACTACAATCTACTGAAACAATGATAAAAATTTTGAAAACAAAGTAGATTTTGACTTTTTTAAAATGAAAATTATTAAGAATGTGAGTTTTCTAAGGGAAGTTTTTTCAGGGTGCGTGCGACAGGGTGCAAAGTGGTCAGTTACTAAGCGGTTGCCTAGTTTAGTCTTAATTTGCTGAAAACAGCTTCGAAATCGGACCCTGGATGACAAAGATATCGATCGGTTAGGTTAGGTTTTTTTTTTTTTTTTTTTTTTTTTTGTGCTTTTCCCCTTTCATAAAAAGGGCTCTTATTATTCTAATTACTCATTCATTCTAGTTCTCGCGTTTATTCCTCTCGCACTTTCATGCTTCATACTGTATCTTTCTTTTGCACACACATTCATTCTTGGCCGGGTGGGACTCCCGCTATTCTATCTACAGTTGATCTTTATTTTTCTTTATTTAGGTTTAAGCCAGACTCAAAATTGCTTTATTTTACATGTTCTTATTTTGCTAAGTTTTTATTTTCTAGGTTAAATGTGTAGAACTAATTCTTACAAAACTATTTTTACAGCTATTTTTATTACTAAACATGTGGTTATCTTAGACTTAATTTCTTATTTTCTAACACAGAATATTATACAATATTTTTATAAACTAACCTTATTACTACAATTATTTATTTTTATTACTAACGTTGACATTACTAACCAAGGTTTGGACCTGCTTATTGGTACTGCTCTAAGGGCTTGTGTTGTTTCTTGCCTTGTTGAAATACTTGTTTTGCTTAATTATATCGGCAGTAATGTATATATAACGTAACATGTTATACATAATTATTGTCTTTTCTTATTCGATAATATATATTTTATGCGTTTTTGTTGTTTGTTTAGTATGCGTGTTTAGTGTTTTGCGTGTGTTTTTGATATGTCTGTATATGTTTATAATATACTTCCTATATCCGTGTTTTTTGTTATTTTCTGTGTGTGTTCTTGCGTGTGTTCTCGTGTGTGTTATGTATGTTCTTGTGTGTGTTGGTGTGTGTTTTGCGCATGTAACGTGTACGTCTGGGAGCAGTTCAAGCGTACGCCGTTGTCGTCCGGGCCAGGTAGTCCCATTTCTTACTGACCGGGCATTCCGCGCTGAAAGCATTGTGGTCTGCCCTCTGATGCTTGGAGTGTGAGCAATTGCAGCACTGCGGTTCAATACCCGCAATGAACTCCGCGCACTTCTCGCGTAGGTGCGGCCCTCCGCAGTGACTGCATCTGTCCACACTCTCAGTACAAAATTTCCGTCCGTGACCAAATGCAAGGCACTTCGTGCACTGTATGAGCGGAGACTGGTCCTCCACCCTGACTCTTTGCAGATCCAGGTAAAGAGCCCCAGCCTCCGTCATCCTCTGCCATACCCTGGGTCTGACCTGGACGACAACGTGCGCTGTCTTTGGGTTTCTTGTTCTTTTCTTGTATTTAATGGCCATTTCCTTATCCTGTTCTTCCAAGTCCCTAAAGAGGCTTTCGTTTTGCGAATAGAGCGCCCTCACCATCTCGTCGTCGTCACTGTCCAAGAAGACATCCTTGAGGACGACGAGTGGGTTTTTATTCTTCATGGGCGCTGCTATTAGCCCTTTACCCCGGCTCTCTAACCTCTCCTTTACTCTTTTCAGCTCCGCCTCCGTGTCACAACCCAGGATGATCGTCTGGTTTTTTGCCTTTCGAACTTTACTTATTTTCAGGCCAGTTCCCCTGGCGTCGACCGCCTCCTTCACCCTGGCGAGCACCTCGTCAGCAGTCTCCTGGCTGCCTTCAAGGGTGACCGCCATGGAATGAAGTGCCGGCCGACGCCCGGGTTTGGCTGCCGTGACGTCTGCGTAAGTTTTGGTGTCCGTTTTTGAATCGAAAGCCGCGTCTCTGAGGGCCTCCTGCATTCTCTCCGAGCCGGCGGCGACCTCACCGGCAACATCACCGACTTTGACCTCGAGGGCAACTGCGGCGTGTCCTACGACCTTTACCCCTTCTATGGTATGGTTTACGCCCTCCTGGACTACGTCGATCTTTGCGCTGACCTCGTCGATCCTGTCGATGACCTTGTCGATGATGTCGGCGCCGTTCTCGGAGTGGTGCTCGGTCAGGTCCTCGAGGCCTTTTCTAACTTTCATCTCCAGGTCTTTTATTCGAGCGTTTATGTTTGTCTCCACTTTCTCTAGCCTTTCTAGTACCTCGTCCGGTGATTTGGACGGTGTGGGCGTGGTGTTGATCTTAGTGGACGGAGCCGTTTTAGATTTTGTTTCCAGGGCCTTTATTCGTTTACTGAGCTCAAAAAGTATCTTAAGGCTTTTGTCTGACTGAGTCTCCAGGAAAGTTTTGATGTCTCTCCTCATTTGAGGGTAGTCTTTGACACGGGACGGTATGTCCTCAAACGTTTTCATCACTTCCTGGAGGAGACAGTCGTTGGATAATGCAGTATAGGTGTCCGTATGTCTCCTGTATGTTTCCATATTTTCTATGGACCTTCTCTTCCGCTCTGGTCTCCGAATAAAAGTCCTGGCGGCGTCCAGCGCTTGCCCAGTTGGGCCTACGGGGCTGGGAGTGGTGGTGCGGGCGATGGCACCGGAGGTTCCTGCCGTTGACGACGGTGGCGTTTCAGCTATTTCCGCTGGAACAGCCGTTTTCTTGCCGAACGTCAGGGCTATCCCCTTCGGCGCCTGGCGCGTTCCAGAAGGCCCCTGGTCTCCCGGTTGGGTTGGCGACGTGGACGCTTGCGGTGCTTCGTCCTTAGCCGTTGGTGCTTTGGCTATTGGGGTGCGGAGTCCGAGAACCATTTTTTACTGCCTGAGCTCCTTGTTGTTAGTGTGGTATATGTGTGGCTCGTGTGTATAGGGCACGGCGAAAAGATCGGGGAAAATTGTCAAGATCGGTATAAAATAAAATAGTTGAAAAAGTTAAAATAAAATAAAATAATTTCAACCAAGGCGGTTTGTCGGTGGTCTTCCCTGTATAGAGGGGTGAGTGTTACTCGTAGTGGTCCGTTTTATCCCTGTAAATGGGGGGTCAAGTCGGGCAGTACCAATCCGCAGTCCAAAATAATAAACCTATCGAAATTTATACAAAAATAAAAATAAAAAACAGTGTTTTGTCTAAAGGGGTGGGGGGGGGGTCCAAACGGGGGGGGAGGGTTCCTCGTAAGCGACTTTAGCCGTGGTGTCTTCGACACCACAAAGGCTGATTTTGAGGTCAGAATCGTTCTATGTCCTCTCGTTCCCGAGATATGGACTGTTTGATATTTAGGGGTGGGAGGGGGTCCAAACGGGGGGGGAGGGTTCCTCGTAAGCGACTTTAGCCGTGGTGTCTTCGACACCACAAAGGCTGATTTTGAGGTCGGAATCGTTCTATGTCCTCTCGTTCCCGAGATATGGACCGTTTGATATTTAGGGGTGGGAGGGGGTCCAAACGGAGGGGGAGGGTTCCTCGTAGGCGACTTTAGCCGTGGTGTCTTCGACACCACAAAGGCTGATTTTGAGGTCAGAATCGTTCTATGTCCTCTCGTTCCCAAGATATGGACCGTTTGATTTTTAGGGGTGGGAACTTAAGGGAAAAGGGAAAGGGTGGGGGGGGATGGATACCTCTGTAGTGGTCTTCACCTCGTTCGGAACTAAGGCTGAATCCGCGGTCTAAAAGCTCCTATCTCTTCAGGTTTCAGAGATATCCAATTTATAAGATTCCTGCCGTACCGTACCGCGCCGTGCAGTGTCGCGTGCCTGTCGAGTAGATCTTCCAGTTGACCTAGCTGGGTCTACTCTGTTCCGATTTTGGCGTGCGTGGGCTCGTTTATTCGGTCTTGTTGAGCTCTTCCTGGTAGGTCAGGTTCCAGGGTCAGGTTAGGGGAGAGGGTTGGGGGGGGGGGGGGTATTGGTGTGACTTGTTTCTGTGGCTGATGGCCTCTGTCTATTGCTAATTCGGAGGTTTAATAAAATTGTATGGGTGGTTTTAGGAAAAGGGGGGGGGGAGGGGTTGTAAAGTTGTGAAAATGGGATCTCAAATGGTTTGTGGCTGAGGGCCACTTGCTACCGGTATGTTTACACTGTTTTTTACTTAAAATTAATTTTTTCAAGTCCAAGGGGTGACTTAGCCCTAGGGGGTTGATATTTAGCCCCAAGGTGCGGGATGGTCCGATATGGTTGGGTATCCAACCAGGGGGGAGGGGTCAGGGGGGGGGGGCTTCGAAAAAAAGTGTCAGATTTTGTCTGAGACTTACCGTTTCAGAGTTACAGGCCTTTTTCAGTTTTTGTGCGGTTTGTAAACTGGAGTCCCTGTTTTGAGATCTATTTTACACCGAAGTTTCGGGTCTTAAAAATATTTTCCAAATGGGATCCTGTAGGTGACGGTACTGGAAGCAATTTGCGGTTCCTGAAAATGGAGCGTCCTCTACAGGACGTGAGCAGTTACTTCCTGAAACTTTTTTACGATTACCAAAAACCGCAAATTGCTATTTTTGAGTCTCGCGACTTGGCTTACTTGAGGCACTGTAACTCTGAAACGGGATAACCCCTGAGTCTGGTTCTTAAACATAAACTTAAATAATAAACTATTCTACGTACTTAGCTAAAAGTCTTCCATCCACTGCTGGTCTTCACCGCTCCAGCGACGTCTGAAGTGTTCCCGGGGGTGCCTGCTCCAGGGGGTGGTGTTGTCTGGGCCGTGTCCTATGTCGGGTCGTAGCGAAGGTGTTTCTCCAACTGCTGGCACCGGTGAGGTTTCTGCAGCTGGTCCCGCTGAAAAGTTATTCCCCTGGGAAGGTGAAAAATTGACCCTGGCGAGCTGGTGGAAGAGTGTCCAGGGTCTACGTCCTAGGTATCGCTTCTCGTGAGAGATCCGATTTGTCGTTGTTTTTACGATCCGACGCTCCGCTCCAGGGTTACAACCCCGACAAGGTTATCTTGTAATGGCGTTCCGGGCAGAGGTGTGGGAAAACCTTAACAGGAATTTCTGTTCCTGTCGAATCCGTCTCAATTCTTCAGATTCTGGAAGCTGGTGAGGTATCCTGTGGGTCTGTTTTTGTATCTGCTTATTTTCTAGCCTGGTTGTTATTTGGCAGGTGGTCAAAGTGAAAGGGATGAAACCACTTTCTGCAAATAGCAGTTCCTGTCAGATCCCGTTAGTCTAAAATTTATTTTCTACCAGATTTACGTTGTTCTTGGTCAGGACAGCCTTGTCGAATTTTTCCAGAATTTAATTTATTGTATTTCACGAAATGTATTTAAACAGGAATATTATTGGAAATTTGTAACTTTAATACTACTTGTTTAAAAAATCTGAAATTTTGAATTTAGATTATTTACACTATGCACTATATTTTAACGTCCAAAAAATTTTATGTTATCGATTTAGTTTTTTAGTTATTTAGGTTTTAATGTTGAAACTACTAAGGTAAACTTTGAAAAATTTTATCTCCTAAAAGGGTGGTCCGATTTTTACGATCAAGGTGTCGGATGAAAGAGGATGGCTTCCTGCGCCTTTTGTCTTCTCCCGTTTCCCCCTGCGACTGCTGGTTCTCGACCTCGTGTCCACGTGGATTTTTGTTTTTCCCCCGTAGCTCGGCGAGTTTTCCCGGGAAAAATCCCAAACTCAGCTGGAATGTGGAGCTTGTGAAGGTGCTTCGAGGGGCAGTCCAAAAACCCTAGGTCACCGATCGAAAACAGGCAGCGTTTCACTTTTTCTGTTTTCACAGTCACTTTTTTAGGTTAAAAAGTCGGTTTTTTCACTATAACTCCTTGAATTTTTCACTGATTTTGAAAATTTTTTCACTGCCGGCTGTGTCTCGGTAGCGCGCACTTTTTAGCGAAATTTTGGTTATTTTCACTCACTTTTACTATATTTCACGATTTTTTGAGCGCGGAGCGGCTTAAAAGTGATGCGGTCGCTGCGGGGGGCGCCGTGTGACTCTCGGTTAGGTTAGGTTAGGTTAGGTTGGGGTGGGGTGCTAGGTCAGAAAACCTCCTCGTGTGCCTGACAGCTGCTTGTCCCTCGCGATGTGTCGTTAGGTTAGGTTAACTTAGCGATACATCTCGAGGGAACAGCAGCCGTGGGGCCGGTGCATCCTGGGCGTGGGCAGTGGTCTTCCTCGAGGAATGGGAAGAGATTCTTATTCTTTGGGGAATGCTACTGTCTGTGGCTAATATTCTGACAAGGGGGGGGGGGGGGGGTGTCTCCACGAGCTTGCGTGTCTCAGTGATCTTGGAGTTTTCCATCTGTTCCAAGTGAGGGACCACACTAAGAGAGGCACTCGCCATTTATAGGGGGGGGGAGGGGGTGTCTCCACGAGCTTGCGTGTCTCAGTGATCTTGGAGTTTTCCATCTGTTCCAAGTGAGGGACCACACTAAGAGAGGCACTCGCCATATATTTATTTATTTATTTATTTATTACAGGGGATATTTATATAGGGGATTTAATCGGACACCGTGCGATGACCTACGCGAGCGGGTCTATCGCACGTTGTGTGATTCAAGGTTCACTTCTTGAGGTTTTAATCGGGAAGTGAATCAAGGTAGGTTATCCATCTCCCTCTGGTACGCGTCTGCTCGTCAGACGTGACCGCGAGGGTAATAGAATTTTCGGGGAGGGTTAATGAGAAGTCGGGAGATAGGGACCACACCCTTCAAAGGAAAAACAAAAATGAAAAAAACGATTGGGAATATTATACCCCAGGGAGGTACCAGCTGCCCAGCAGCTGGAGAATCCTCCACGGTTCAACCGTCATGCCCCACGTATTCTGGGGGGGGCGACAGTCGTTTACCGTCAACTATTCCGTCTGCCAGTGGCAGCAAGAGCCGAGGAGGCTCCAACAGGTCGAGGTCTTTTGAAGATCTGACCTCTTGTCAGGTGCCCGACCGAGATTCGGGTGACCGCCGCGGGGACGCTCGCTCCAAGTTCTGGGGGAAGCGTACACGCGACGGTGGGTCGGACGCGGGGTCGGCGTGTTTTTCCTCAAGCGAGGAGAACCTGCCGGCACCCAAGGTGACGACAGCCAGAAGGGGCAAGAGTCGCAGGACACTCTCCGGAGCGAACACTCCGGCACCGTCACGCGACAATAAAGGCCGCTTTTTGAAGCGCCCCGATACGCCCATAGTCAGTGCAGCGAGTGACTCCGGGGATGGGACTATGGAGGTGGAGCCGGTTCCCACCGAAACTCCCGCCTCCCTAGTGAAGACCAAGGCGGAGCTCAACGCCGCTAGGCGTGAGGGAAGGAAGGCCATCGCGACGGATGAGGTCTCCGAATTAGCCCGTCAGGCTAGAGAGAGACGGGCGCAGGCTACCGCAGCCCCAGAGGGAATGACGGCGGAAGCCCTCAGCCGCCAGGTTCTGGACGGTGTGGACGTTGTCCTGAGGGTAGCCACAAAATCGGGCAACCTGAAGGGCACATTCACGCGGGCCTTGAAGGAGGCGGCTGACGCCATCAAGGAGGCGGTCGAGGTCCTCATCGACCGAACGACCTCGGAGGAGACGGTCAAGCTCCAAGAAGAGAACGGCCGTCTTCATACAAAACTGGAGGACCTCCAGCGGGAGGTAAGCGCCCTTAGGGCAGACTTCAGCCGGCAGCAGAGTGCGACGACTGTAGATTGTCACACTCTGCCACAGAACGGATCTTTGGGGGAAGACCAGTTCAACCGGCTGTTGAACATAATGACCGCCCGCCTGGAGAGTTTGGAGCCCAGGTTGAACCCCCCCGTTATTCTCCGACCACCGTTGGCAGCGGATAAGCGGAGAAGAGATGCCGAGCCCACTCCTTGTTTACCGCCTACGTTTGCCCAGGTGGCGAAAGCGCCGCCTGCGACTAAAAAAGCGTCACAGGCGGCCAAAGGAGCCACGCAGCGGTCTAAACAACCGGAGAAGGTGCAGAGAAGCGCCACGGAGGAGACCCCCCAGCCTGCCGCAGAGGGCGAATGGCAGATGGCTGGGAGCCGAAAGAAGAAGAGGAAGAAGAGGGGCCGTAAGGGCAAATCTACGCCGGGCACCAAGGAGCAAGCCAGCAAGGGCAGCGGGAGTTCTCCGCGGATCCGCGTCCCTCGCTCCGAGGCTGTAGTGATCACGCTGCAGCCCGAAGCTAAAGAGCGAGGCGTCACGTACCAAAAGGTACTGGCGGAGGCGAGAGGCAAGCTTGTCTTCGCCGACTTTGGCACCCCGGATGGCTTCCGATTTAAAACCGCAGCTACGGGGGCGAAAATGTTTGAGTTGGCGGGGACAAGCAGCGCCGAAAGAGCGGATGCTCTCGCTGCAAAGCTACGAGATGTCCTCAACCCCGAGGAGGCGAGGGTGTCCAGACCCATTAAGACGGCTGAGGTTCGGATCGATGGTCTGGACGACTCGGTGACTCCGGAGGAGGTGGTGGCGGCCATAGCCCAGAGCGGCGGATGCTCGCCGGAAAACGTGCGGGCGGGCGAAATCCGCGTAAATGCAGGCGGGCTTGGCACCATCTGGGTGAGGTGCCCGGTGGTTGCGGCCAAACAGGTCACCGATGCGGGACGCCTTCTGGTGGGATGGGTGTCAGCGAGAGTAACACTCCTGGCACCTAGGGCCATGCAGTGTTACCGGTGCCTGGAGAAAGGCCATGTCCGGGCACGGTGCACCTGCGAAACAGACCGTAGCGATCTATGTTACCGCTGCAGTCTGCCCGGCCATAAGGCGTCTCAGTGCTCCGCGGAGCCAAACTGCAGCCTGTGTGTGGCTGCAGGAAAGCCTGCGGGGCATAGAGTCGGGGGCAAAGCCTGTGGCGCGCCCAAAAAGCGCAATTATCGAGGGAGCAAGACTGTGGGAGCTTCAAACCCCCCGCAACCTAGCACCACATCGGCCGACTCCCGGCCTGTGGAAGGAGGAAGCGCCGAAGAAATGGTCTGCCAGTAATGGCACACCTTCATTTTCTCCAGGCGAACATCAACCACTGCACCAGAGCTCAGGATCTCTTGCTCCTGAGCATGGCGCAGTGGTCGATAAATGTGGCGGTGGTCGCTGAGCCGTATTTTATCCCTCCCCGGGACAACTGGGCAGGAGATCTAGACGGCCTGGTGGCCATCATCGGCGCGACTCTCGTCGACGTATCCCGTGGTCACGGTTGGGTGTCTGTCCTTGTGAACGGGATCACTACGATTGGGGCATATTTTTCGCCCAACAGGAGTCTCGCCGACTTCGAGAGTTTCCTTGTGGAGTTGGGAGCCGTCGTCGGCCGGTCTCACCCTCGTCCCATTTTGCTTCTCGGTGATCTCAACGCCAAATCAGCGGCGTGGAGATCCCCGGTAACGGACCCGAGAGGCGAAGTGTTAGAGGAGTGGGCCATTACGACTGGCCTGGCTGTCTTAAATCGGGGCTCGGCCTACACGTGTGTGCGGCAGCGGGGAGGGTCGATAGTGGACGTCTCGTTCGCCAGTCCCGCTGTCGTGCACCGCGTCCACGAATGGCACGTAGAAGTGGAGGTGGAGACGCTATCGGACCATCGATACATTAGATTCGACATCTCCACCCAGACCGCTGGAGGGCGTAGCCAATCGGCCCCCCGAAGAGACGGCCCGCGTTGGGCACTAAAACGCCTCGACAGGGAGGCTCTCGAAGAAGCCGCCATCGTCCAGGCCTGGATCCGGGAGTCGGCAACCGTCGGTCCCGTGGACGTCGAACAGGAGGCGCAGTGGTTGGGCAATGCCATGGTGCAAATCTGTGACGCATCCATGCCACGCGTCTTTTCTCCGTCCGCAAGGCGCCGCGTGTACTGGTGGTGCGTCGAAATCGAACAGCTGCGCGTCGAGTGCGTAGACGCTAGACGCCCGTACACGCGATGCCGGAGAAGACGTCCACGGAATCCTGACGAAGAAGCCGCGCTGTATGAGGTGTACCGCGCGGCTAAACAGGCTCTATGGCTGGCCATCGGCGAGTCGAAGACACGCTCCAGAGAGGAGCTGCTGGCATCGCTAGACGGGGATCCGTGGGGGCGCCCGTACCGAACGGTCCGTGGAAAACTTCGGCCGTGGGCGCCGCCCCTAACGGAAGGTCTCGAGCCGCAGTTTCTGGAGCGAGTAGTCTCGGCTCTCTTTCCTGAGAGAGTCGAGTACGAGCCACCGCCGATGGTGCTGCCCACAGCTGCAGAGCCTGAAGGCAGCGAAACCGGCCCAGAGGTGACACAGGCGGAAATGAGCGCGGCTGTGATGCGGCTCCGGGCAAAGAACACTGCTCCGGGGCCTGATGGAGTGCCTGGCCTCGCTCTGGTCCTCGCCCTAAAAGAGCTGGAGCCTTCACTGAGAGGACTTTTCTCGTCGTGCCTTGAGCGGGGTCAGTTCCCATCCAGGTGGAAGGCTGGGCGACTGGTCCTGCTCAAGAAGGCGGGGCGCCCGGCTGATTCGTCGTCCGCTTATCGGCCCATAGTGCTGCTGGACGAGGCAGGCAAGCTGCTCGAGCGAATAATTGCAGACCGCCTCGTCAGCCACTTGTGTACAGAGGGGCCGAACCTGGACGACAGCCAGTTCGGATTCCGGCGCGGGCGCTCAACGATCGACGCCATTACGAGAGTGAGAGTCCTCGCGGAGGAAGCGGTTTCCCGGGGTGGGGTGATGCTGGCGGTGTCATTGGACATCTCCAACGCCTTCAACACCCTGCCCTGGAGTTGCATTAGGGAGGCACTGCGTTACCATCGGGTGCCCTCCTACCTCCGCAACATCGTGGGGGCCTATCTGGCGGGTAGGTGTGTCACCTTCATGGGCCGCGACGGCAGGGGCCGTCGTGAGATGTCGTGCGGTGTTCCACAGGGTTCGGTTCTTGGCCCGCTCTTGTGGAACATCGGATATGACTGGGTTTTGCGGGGCGAGCTCCCTCCGGGCGTGAACCTGACGTGCTATGCGGACGACACGCTGGTTGCGGCTTGGGGGAGTTCGTACAGGGAGGCAGCGTTGCTGGCTACGGCTGCGGTCTCACAGGTGGTGAGCCGCATACGGCGCCTGGGCCTGGAGGTGGCCCTCAACAAGTCGGAGGCCATTGCTTTTCATGGCCCCCGACGGGCACCGCCACCGGGATTGCACATTGTGGTTGGGGGGACCCGAATCGCTGTCGAGTCAACCATGAAATATCTGGGATTGGTGCTCGACAGCCGATGGGACTTCGGCCCCCACTTCCAGCGGCTGGTGCCCAAGTTAATGGGCGCGGCGGGCGCGCTATCAACGCTGCTTCCCAATCTGGGGGGCCCGAGCACCGCCTGTAGGCGGTTATACGTGGGGATCGTGCGATCCATGGCCCTTTATGGGGCCCCGATATGGGCGACCGACCTGACGGCCCGTACTATCGCCGTACTGCGCAGGCCGCAGAGAGTGATGGCCGTCAGAGTCATACGGGGATATCGCACGATCTCCTACGAGGCGGCTTGCGTACTGGCCGGATCCCCGCCATGGGACCTGGAGGCGAAGACCCTCGCGACGCTGCATCAGTGGCGCGAGGAGGCCAACGACCGGGGCGAAAGGCTGGTGGAGCGACAAATGACACAGCACCGGTCTCAGCTCCGGCAGGTCATGGTGGCGGAATGGCGCAGGAGGCTCACGCTTCCTTCGGCCGGCCTCAACACGATCGAGGCGATCCGGCCAGTACTCGACGACTGGCTCGGGAGGAGGCACGGCTCTCTGACATTTCGGGCGACGCAGGTACTGTCGGGGCACGGCTGCTTCGGGAAGTACCTGTGTCGCTTAAGCAGGGAGCCGGACGCCCGGTGCCATCACTGCGTCCATTGTCTGGAGGATACGGCGCGGCATACGCTGGCCGAATGCACGGCGTGGGACGAGCCGCGCCGTGCCCTCATGACTGAGGTCGGAGGAGACCTGTCGCTGCCGAATGTCGTTCGATCGATGGTTGGCAGCACAGAGTCCTGGGACGCGGTGGTGTCCTTCTGCGAAACCGTCATGTCGCAGAAGGAAGCTGCGGAAAGAGAAAGGGAGATGACCAGCTCTCGCCCATCCCGCAGCAGACGCACTGGGCGTCGGCAGAGAGCGGACAACGCCCTCTTCCAGCCCCCATAAATGGGTTCAGGGGCGGCGGATTCGGGGACATCCGTCGCCCCCCATCACATTGGACCCGAGACGGTGGCGCGTAGTGTTTCACGCGCGCCTCTCAGACGTAGTGGGGGGAGTCTGACACCTCACTCCCCCTCTTAGGGACGAGGCCCGCACAGGTCAAGCGGGCCACACTAGTCCGGGGCAGCGGAAGTCGCACTTGTTCCCGCTGCCCCCTGACGCAAGTGTGAGAAGGAACACCGGTGTGGTTTTAGTCAGTAGAGTCTGACAGACCCCCCCGTCCTCCTCAAGGACGGGGGACATCCATGAGGATTTCCACATCGACAACAAAAAAAAACAAAAAAAAAAAAAAAAAAAAAAAGGTTAGGTTGGGGTGCTAGGTCAGAAAACCTCCTCGTGTGCCTGACAGCTGCTTGTCCCTCGCGATGTGTCGTTAGGTTAGGTTAACTTAGCGATACATCTCGAGGGAACAGCAGCCGTGGGGCCGGTGCATCCTGGGCGTGGGCAGTGGTCTTCCTCGAGGAATGGGAAGAGATTCTTATTCTTTGGGGAATGCTACTGTCTGTGGCTAATATTCTGACAATGGGGGGGGGGGGTGTCTCCACGAGCTTGCGTGTCTCAGTGATCTTGGAGTTTTCCATCTGTTCCAAGTGAGGGACCACACTAAGAGAGGCACTCGCCATTTATAGGGGGGGAGGGGGTGTCTCCACGTTTTTGTCGTAGTGGAGCTTGCGTGTCTCAGTGATCTTGGAGTTTTACATCTGTTCCAAGTGAGGGACCACACTAAGAGAGGCACTCGCCATATATTTATTTATTTATTTATTTATTACAGGGGATATTTAAATAGGGGATTTAATCGGACAGCGTGCGATGACCTACGCGAGCGGGTCTATCGCACGTTGTGTGATTCAAGGTTCACTTCTTGAGGTTTTAATCGGGAAGTGAATCAAGGTAGGTTATCCATCTCCCTCCGGTACGCGTCTGCTCGTCAGACGTGACCGCGAGGGTAATAGAATTTTCGGGGAGGGAGAGAAGTCGGGAGATAGGGACCACACCCTTCAAAGGAACAAAAACAAAAAATGAAAAAAACGATTGGGAATATTATACCCCAGGGAGGTACCAGCTGCCCAGCAGCTGGAGAATCCTCCACGGTTCAACCGTCATGCCCCACGTATTCTGGGGGGGGCGACAGTCGTTTACCGTATCACATACCGTCTGCCAGTGGCAGCAAGAGCCGAGGAGGCTCCAACAGGTCGAGGTCTTTTGAAGATCTGACCTCTTCTCAGGTGCCCGACCGAGAATCGGGTGACCGCCGCGGGGACGCTCGCTCCAAGTTCTGGGGGAAGCGTACACGCGACGGTGGGTCGGACGCGGGGTCGGCGTGTCTTTCCTCAAGCGAGGAGAACCTGCCGGCACCCAAGGTGACGACAGCCAGAAGGGGCAAGAGTCGTAGGACACTCTCCGGAGCGAACACTCCGGCACCGTCACGCGACAACAAAGGCCGCTTTTTGAAGCGCCCCGATACGCCCATAGTCAGCGCAGCGAGTGACTCCGGGGATGGGACTATGGAGGTGGAGCCGGCTCCCACCGAAACTCCCGCCTCCCTAGTGAAGACCAAGGCGGAGCTCAACGCCGCTAGGCGTGAGGGAAGGAAGGCCATCGCGACGGATGAGGTCTCCGAATTAGCCCGTCTGGCTAGAGAGAGACGGGCGCAGGCTACCGCAGCCCCAGAGGGAATGACGGCGGAAGCCCTTAGCCGCCAGGTTCTGGACGGTGTGGACGTTGTCCTGAGGGTAGCCACAAAATCGGGCAACCTGAAGGGCACATTCACGCGGGCCTTGAAGGAGGCGGCTGACGCCATCAAGGAGGCGGTCGAGGTCCTCATCGACCGAACGACCTCGGAGGAGACGGTCAAGCTCCAAGAAGAGAACGGCCGTCTTCATACAAAACTGGAGGACCTCCAACGGGAGGTAAGCGCCCTTAGGGCAGACTTCAGCCGGCAGCAGAGTGCGATGACTGTAGATTGTCACACTCTGCCACAGAACGGGTCTTTGGGGGAAGACCAGTTCAACCGGCTGTTGAACATAATGACCGCCCGCCTGGAGAGTCTGGAGCCCAGGTTGAACCCCCCCGTTATTCTCCGACCACCGTTGGCAGCGGATAAGCGGAGAAGAGATGCCGAGCCCACTCCTTGTTTACCGCCTACGTTTGCCCAGGTGGCGAAAGCGCCGCCTGCGACTAAAAAAGCGTCACAGGCGGCCAAAGGAGCCACGCAGCGGTCTAAACAACCGGAGAAGGTGCAGAGAAGCGCCACGGAGGAGACCCCCCAGCCTGCCGCAGAGGGCGAATGGCAGATGGCTGGGAGCCGAAAGAAGAAGAGGAAGAAGAGGGGCCGTAAGGGCAAATCTACGCCGGGCACCAAGGAGCAAGCCAGCAAGGGCAGCGGGAGTTCTCCGCGGATCCGCGTCCCTCGCTCCGAGGCTGTAGTGATCACGCTGCAGCCCGAAGCTAAAGAGCGAGGCGTCACATACCAAAAGGTACTGGCGGAGGCGAGAGGCAAGCTTGTCTTCGCCGACTTTGGCACCCCGGATGGCTTCCGATTTAAAACCGCAGCCACGGGGGCGAAAATGTTTGAGTTGGCGGGGACAAGCAGCGCCGAAAGAGCGGATGCTCTCGCTGCAAAGCTACGAGATGTCCTCAACCCCGAGGAGGCGAGGGTGTCCAGACCCATTAAGACGGCTGAGGTTCGGATCGATGGTCTGGACGACTCGGTGACTCCGGAGGAGGTGGTGGCGGCCATAGCCCGGAGCGGCGGATGCTCGCCGGAAAACGTGCGGGCGGGCGAAATCCGCGTAAATGCTGGCGGGCTTGGCACCATCTGGGTGAGGGGCCCGGTGGTTGCGGCCAAACAGGTCACCGATGCGGGACGCCTTCTGGTGGGCTGGGTGTCAGCGAGAGTAACACTCCTGGCACCTAGGGCCATGCAGTGTTACCGGTGCCTGGAGAAAGGCCATGTCCGGGCACGGTGCACCTGCGAAACAGACCGCAGCGATCTATGTTACCGCTGCAGTCTGCCCGGCCATAAGGCGTCTCAGTGCTCCGCGGAGCCAAACTGCAGCCTGTGTGTGGCAGCAGGAAAGCCTGCGGGGCATAGAGTCGGGGGCAAAGCTTGTGGCGCGCCCAGAAAGCGCAATTTTCGAGGGAGCAAGACTGTAGGGGCTTCAAACCCCCAGCAACCTAGCACCACATCGGCCGACTCCCGGCCTGTGGAAGGAGGAAGCGCCGAAGAAATGGTCTGCCAGTAATGGCACACCTTCATTTTCTCCAGGCGAACATCAACCACTGCACCAGAGCTCAGGATCTCTTGCTCCTGAGCATGGCGCAGTGGTCGATAAATGTGGCGGTGGTCGCTGAGCCGTATTTTATCCCTCCCCGGGACAACTGGGCAGGAGATCTAGACGGCCTGGTGGCCATCATCGGCGCGACTCTCATCGACGTATCCCGTGGTCACGGTTGGGTGTCTGTCCTTGTGAACGGGATCGCCACGATTGGGGCATATTTTTCGCCCAACAGGAGTCTCGCCGACTTCGAGAGTTTCCTTGTGGAGTTGGGAGCCGTCGTCGGCCGGTCTCACCCTCGTCCCATTTTGCTTCTCGGTGATCTCAACGCCAAATCAGCGGCGTGGGGATCCCCGGTAACGGACCCGAGAGGCGAAGTGTTAGAGGAGTGGGCCATTACGACTGGCCTGGCTGTCTTGAATCGGGGCTCGGCCTACACGTGTGTGCGGCAGCAGGGAGGGTCGATAGTGGACGTCTCGTTCGCTAGTCCCGCTGTCCTGCACCGCGTCCACGATTGGCACGTAGAAGTGGAGGTGGAGACGCTATCGGACCATCGATACATTAGATTCGACATCTCCACCCAGACCGCTGGAGGGCGTAGCCAATCGGCCCCCCGAAGAGACGGCCCTCGTTGGGCACTAAAACGCCTCGACAGGGAGGCTCTCGAAGAAGCCGCCATCGTCCAGGCCTGGATCCGGGAGTCGGCTACCGTCGGTCCCGTGGACGTCGAACAGGAGGCGCAGTGGTTGGGCAATGCCATGGTGCAAATCTGTGACGCATCCATGCCACGCGTCTTCTCTCCGTCCGCAAGGCGCCGCGTGTACTGGTGGTGCGTCGAAATCGAACGGCTGCGCGTCGAGTGCGTAGACGCTAGACGCCCGTACACGCGATGCCGGAGAAGACGTCCACGGAATCCTGACGAAGAAGCCGCGCTGTATGAGGTGTACCGCGCGGCTAAACAGGCTCTGTGGCTGGCCATCGGCGAGTCGAAGACACGCTCCAGAGAGGAGCTGCTGGCATCGCTAGACGGGGATCCGTGGGGGCGCCCGTATCGAACGGTCCGTGGAAAACTTCGGCCGTGGGCGCCGCCCCTAACGGAAGGTCTCGAGCCGCAGTTTCTGGAGCGAGTAGTCTCGGCTCTCTTTCCTGAGAGAGTCGAGTACGAGCCACCGCCGATGGTGCTGCCCACAGCTGCAGAGCCTGAAGGCAGCGAAACCGGCCCAGAGGTGACACAGGCGGAAATGAGCGCGGCTGTGATGCGGCTCCGGGCAAAGAACACTGCTCCGGGGCCTGATGGAGTGCCTGGCCTCGCTCTGGTCCTCGCCCTAAAAGAGCTGGAGCCTTCACTGAGAGGACTTTTCTCGTCGTGCCTTGAGCGGGGTCAGTTCCCATCCAGGTGGAAGGCTGGGCGACTGGTCCTGCTCAAGAAGGCGGGGCGCCCGGCTGATTCGTCGTCCGCTTATCGGCCCATAGTGCTGCTGGACGAGGCAGGCAAGCTGCTCGAGCGAATAATTGCAGACCGCCTCGTCAGCCACTTGTGTACAGAGGGGCCGAACCTGAACGACAGCCAGTTCGGATTCCGGCGCGGGCGCTCAACGATCGACGCCATTACGAGAGTGAGAGTCCTCGCGGAGGAAGCGGTTTCCCGGGGTGGGGTGATGCTGGCGGTGTCATTGGACATCTCCAACGCCTTCAACACCCTGCCCTGGAGTTGCATTAGGGAGGCACTGCGTTACCATCGGGTGCCCTCCTACCTCCGCAACATCGTGGGGGCCTATCTGGCGGGTAGGTGTGTCACCTTCATGGGCCGCGACGGCAGGGGCCGTCGTGAGATGTCGTGCGGTGTTCCACAGGGTTCGGTTCTTGGCCCGCTCTTGTGGAACATCGGATATGACTGGGTTTTGCGGGGCGAGCTCCCTCCGGGCGTGAACCTGACGTGCTATGCGGACGACACGCTGGTTGCGGCTTGGGGGAGTTCGTACAGGGAGGCAGCGTTGCTGGCTACGGCTGCGGTCTCACAGGTGGTGAGCCGCATACGGCGCCTGGGCCTGGAGGTGGCCCTCAACAAGTCGGAGGCCATTGCTTTTCATGGCCCTCGACGGGCACCGCCACCGGGATTGCACATTGTGGTTGGGGGGACCCGAATCGCTGTCGAGTCAACCATGAAATATCTGGGATTGGTGCTCGACAGCCGATGGGACTTCGGCCCCCACTTCCAGCGGCTGGTGCCCAAGTTAATGGGCGCGGCGGGCGCGCTATCAACGCTGCTTCCCAATCTGGGGGGCCCGAGCACCGCCTGTAGGCGGTTATACGTGGGGATCGTGCGATCCATGGCCCTTTATGGGGCCCCGATATGGGCGACCGACCTGACGGCCCGTACTATCGCCGTACTGCGCAGGCCGCAGAGAGTGATGGCCGTCAGAGTCATACGGGGATATCGCACGATCTCCTACGAGGCGGCTTGCGTACTGGCCGGATCCCCACCATGGGACCTGGAGGCGAAGACCCTCGCGACGCTGCATCAGTGGCGCGAGGAGGCCAACGACCGGGGCGAAAGGCTGGTGGAGCGACAAATGACACAGCACCGGTCTCAGCTCCGGCAGGTCATGGTGGCGGAATGGCGCAGGAGGCTCACGCTTCCTTCGGCCGGCCTCAACACGATCGAGGCGATCCGGCCAGTACTCGACGACTGGCTCGGGAGGAGGCACGGCTCTCTGACATTTCGGGCGACGCAGGTACTGTCGGGGCACGGCTGCTTCGGGAAGTACCTGTGTCGCTTATGCAGGGAGCCGGACGCCCGGTGCCATCACTGCGTCCATTGTCTGGAGGATACGGCGCGGCATACGCTGGCCGAATGCACGGCGTGGGACGAGCCGCGCCGTGCCCTCATGACTGAGGTCGGAGGAGACCTGTCGCTGCCGAATGTCGTTCGATCGATGGTTGGCAGCACAGAGTCCTGGGACGCGGTGGTGTCCTTCTGCGAAACCGTCATGTCGCAGAAGGAAGCTGCGGAAAGAGAAAGGGAGATGACCAGCTCTCGCCCATCCCGCAGCAGACGCACTGGGCGTCGGCAGAGAGCGGACAACGCCCTCTTCCAGCCCCCATAAATGGGTTCAGGGGCGGCGGATTCGGGGACATCCGTCGCCCCCCATCACATTGGACCCGAGACGGTGGCGCGTAGTGTTTCACGCGCGCCTCTCAGACGTAGTGGGGGGAGTCTGACACCTCACTCCCCCTCTTAGGGACGAGGCCCGCACAGGTCAAGCGGGCCACACTAGTCCGGGGCAGCGGAAGTCGCACTTGTTCCCGCTGCCCCCTGACGCAAGTGTGAGAAGGAACACCGGTGTGGTTTTAGTCAGTAGAGTCTGACAGACCCCCCCGTCCTCCTCAAGGACGGGGGACATCCATGAGGATTTCCACATCGACAACAAAAAAAAAAAAAAAAAAAAAAAAAAGGTTAGGTTAGGTTAGGTTAGGTTAGGTTGGGGTGCTAGGGGGACCACCCCACAGTGGGGGACCACCCCACAGTGCTTGCGTCCACGTCGCGTCCCCTGGAAACGACCCAGTTCTGACCACCGTAACGGAGTGGCAGACTGGGTTGGCCAAAGTGCACTGTGCTTTCGTAGCTATCACTAATCTTTGCCTTGAGAGTTACGAACCTGCGGAATTATGCCGAAACCTTCGCGGGACGCCTGCGGGCGATTTTTAAAAGCCAAAGGCCCTTCTCAGGGCCAACCCAAAGGCCCTTCTCAGGGCCAACCCAAAGGCCCTTCTCAGGGCCAATCCAAAGGCCCTTCTCAGGGCCACTCCGACGCTCCGGCGTCAGAGTCTAGCCGCGCGCCGTCTGCGGCTAGCTTCTTTGGAGGAGCGGACGAGTCGTCTGACAACGACTCACTAATCTGTGTGTCGGATGCGGACGACTCTCAGCCGCGGAAGCGGGTCCACCGGAGCGATGGGTCCTCGGCCTCGGGGTCGACGGGGTTGTCGAAGGCTAAAAAGCCGACGGTGGCCGCGGATACCCATGTCGTTGGGCTCGCGGGTGCCCAACGCCAGTTGGACCTGGCTCGACGGGCGCAGCTCCAGCAAGAGCTGGAGGAGCGGGTTGCCGCCAAAGAAAAACGGGCGCACGTCGCCCGGGCCAAGTCCGGGTACGGTGCGTCCCGCGTTCTATACGCGGACCACTCTCTGGAGGAGCTGGAGAGAATGGCGGAGGAAGACGAGGAGGAGATTGTGGAGGTTGCCTCTAAGTCCTCCAACCTGAAGGGGACCTTCCAAAAGGCCCTCAAGAGCAGGGCCGCGAGCTTGCGCGGTGTCGTTGCGGAGCTGGTCAAACGCAAGGCCACCGACGAGACGCGGCAACTGCAGGCGAAGATAGATCGCCTGCAGTCGGAGGTCAGCCAGCTTCATCAGAAGCTAGCTGAAGCCACGGCCCGGCCACAACAGGCCCAGACAAGCCCTGTGGCAGAGGGCCCCACCTCCAACCTTGAGGAAGTCATCCGCAAGGTTGTAATGGAGGAGAGGGCCTTCACAAGAGCCTGCTTAGCAGGCATCGAGGACCGGCTCTTGCCGGAGAAACGCCTCCGACCGCCGCTTGCGGCGGATAACAGGCAGTGCGAGCCGGCGCCGTCCTCCTCCCAGACGGAGGATGCCCTTCTCCCCTCGACCACCCCGTCCAACGAGTGGACAGAAGTGGTCCGTAAGGGAAAGGGTAAAGGCAAAGGGAAAAAGTCGGCGACGGCCGCCCCTGTCGTCCACGCCACCACCGGCAAGGGGGGAAAGGGGAAGAGGAAAGGGAAAGGGAGAGGCAAAGGGCAGCTAGTCACCCCAAAAACCGCGGCCGTCGTGGTGACTCTCACCGCGGAGGCTGCGGGGCGAGGGGAGACGTACGCGTCCATTTTGGTGCGGGCGCGTGCCAATGCCGACCCTACCCAGCTCGGGATTGGCAATGTGTCTTGCCGGCGAACCCAAGCCGGGGCTCGAATCTTCGAGTTCCCGGGGGCAGAGGGGAGTGCCCATGCGGACCTCTTTGCAGCCAAGCTGCAGGAGGTCATCGCGGATTCGGCCAAGGTGGCCCGACCGGTCAAGTCGGTGGCCATAGAGGTGGCTGACCTTGACGACTCCGTCACCAAGGAGGAGGTGGCGAAGGCGATCGCAGCGATAGGGGGCTGTGACGTCGCGGCGGTCCAAAGCCGGGACATAAGGCCCGGCCGCGGCGGCATGGGCACCGTTCGCCTTGAGTGCCCAATCGCCGCTGCCAAAGCCGTCCTTGCCAAGGGACGGCTTACAGTCGGCTTCAGCTCGGGTGCAGTCCGGGCACTCAACGAACAGCCTCTACGGTGTTTCCGATGCCTTGGCATCGGACACACGCGGCCGCTGTGTCCGTCCACGGTAGACAGGACGGACACGTGCTACCGCTGCGGCAAGGAGGGCCACAAAGCCGCCTCCTGTGAGGTTGCCACGCCGCACTGCGCGGTATGTGCCGCCAGTGGCTGCCCGGCAGACCACGTCATGAAGGGGAGGAGCTGCAATCCTCCCCCTAAGCGGGGTAAAGCGCAGGCGCCGTCCGGGCCTACTGCTGCTGCCGCCAGCGCCGTCGTTCCTGCGGCGGCTGCGGAGGAGGGGGGTGCGATGTCCGACTGATGGATAGGGTCGAGCATCGCATCCTTCAGGCGAACACCAACCACTGCAGGGCAGCCCAGAATCTGCTGATGCAGACCATGGCCGAGTGGTTGGTGGACTTGGTGGTGGTCGCCGAACCTTACTCGGTCCCTGGCAGTTGGCTGGGCGACCGGGACGGCTTGGTGGCGTTGGTGTCGCGGTCTTCCACAGACTCCCCTCCCCTCTCGCTCTTAGAGAGGGGACCGGGATACGTGGCCGCCGCGTGGGCAGACATGGCTGTGGTGGGGGTCTATTTCTCCCCAAACCGCCCTCTCTCGGACTTTGAGGATTTCCTCGAGGTTCTCACCGCAGTGGTAGGGAGGGCGGCGCCGCGCCAGGTCATGGTGTTGGGCGACCCGAACGCCAAGTCGGCGGCCTGGGGCAACCCGGCCACCGGTTGCAACGTCCGTGGGCGCGCCCTCGAGTTTTGGGCGGCATCATGCGGTGTGTCCCTCCTCAACAGGGGGGCGGTCCACACGTGTGTTCGGCAGCTGGGAGGGTCGGTGGTGGACGTCTCGTTTGCCACCCCCGCGCTAGCCACCCGCGTCGTCAACTGGCGAGTAGAGATGGTGGAGACCTTGTCGGACCACCGATATGTGCGGTTCGACATCTCCACCCAGCAAGGGCGGGGGATGTCCCGCGCTGGGCAATCTCCCTTCCCGCGGTGGGCACTCACCCGCCTGGACCGGGAGGCAGCGAAGGAGGCAGCCTTTCTCCAGGACTGGCTGTCGCCCCCTGTCGCGGTCCTAGATGTGGACGCCGCAGCGGTCCGACTCCGGGGGTCGCTGACCGAGGTGTGCAACTCCAGCATGCCGCGGTCTCGCCGCCCGCCTCCCCGTCGCGCCGTCTATTGGTGGACGGAGGAGTTGACGGGGCTCCGGGCTGCCTGTGTGGCGGCCAGAAGGGCCTACGCGCGGAGCCGACGGCGCAGCGCCCAAAACCGAGTCCAGGCAGAAGAGGACCGCCTGTACGCTTCTTATCGAGAGGCGACGATGGTCCTCAAGTCTGCGATGGGAGCTGCAGAAGACTCGGCGAGGGCCGAGATGCTGGAGGGTCTCGACAGGGATCCTTATGGGAGACCATACAGGGCGGCGCGGAACCAGCTACGCCCCTTTGGTCCCCCACTGACGGAGACCCTCGAGCCAGTGTTGCTGGATGGGGTGGTCCGGTCCCTGTTTCCGCGCAGGACCGACTTCACCCCACCAACTATGGATCCCCCGCAAGGGGCGGCTTCGCCGGAGGAGGAGGCCCCCCCGGTGACGGCGGCGGAGTTTCGCGCTGGGGTTCTCAGCCTCCGCGCGAAGAAGACGGCACCCGGACCAGACGGCGTCCCCGCACGGGTGGTGGCGATCGCCGCCTCCGAAATGGAGGACAGGTTTCGGGACCTCTTCAGCGCGTGTCTCACTGCTGGGAGGTTCCCGAAACTGTGGAAGGAGGGGCAGCTATGCCTCCTCCGAAAGGAGCGACGCCCGGTGGACTCTCCATCGGCATACCGGCCCATCGTCCTGCTCGATGAGGTCGGTAAGTTGTTCGAGGGGATTGTCGCCTCCCGGCTTAATAGCCTTTTGCGGGGGGTTGGGCCCAACCTGTCGGACGCCCAATTCGGTTTCCGTCGAGGGCGTTCGACTATCGATGCGCTAGCCCTACTCAAGGGCCAGGTGAAGGAGGCGGTGGAGGCGGGGGGCGGAGTGCTGGCGGTGTCATTCGACATTGCCAACGCCTTCAACTCCATGCCCCACGCGACAATATTGGAGGCGCTCCGGTATCACGGCGTGCCCCAATACCTGCGCAACCTCCTGGCCAGCTACTTGGAGGGCCGAGAGGTCCTCCTCGTAGACAAGACGGCCACGGTGAGGCGGTACGGCGCAGAGTCCGGTGTTCCGCAGGGGTCGGTGCTCGGACCCTCCCTGTGGAACATCGGGTACGACTGGCTCCTGCGGGGAGTCCTCCTCCAGGGCACGAGTGTCATCTGCTACGCGGACGACACTCTCCTCATCGCCCGGGGGAGGAACTTTGGGGATGCGGCCTGTCTGGCCTCGGCAGGCGGGTCCTTGGTTGCAGAGAGGATCCGTCGCCTGGGATTGAAGGTGGCGTTGCACAAGACCGAGGCCGTGTTCTTTCGCGGGCCTCGGCAACGCTGCCCTCCTCCCGATGCTCACATCGTCGTGGAGGGCGTCAGGATAGAGGTCCGGCCCCAGATGAAGTATCTGGGGCTGGTGCTGGACGACAGGTGGCGGTTTGGCCCGCATTTCAGCGGGCTGTCGACGCGCCTGTTAAAAGCCGCGGATGCGCTCTCGTGGCTCCTCCCGAACCTGGGGGGGCCCAAGGCGGAATGCCGGCGCCTGTATTCGGGCATATTGAGGAGCATGGCCCTATACGGGGCTCCCATCTGGGCCGACTCCCTACACAGGAGGGAGAACGCGACTGCCATCCGCAAGCCCCAAAGGGCCATTGCACTGAGGGTGGCAAGGGCTTACCGCTCGGTGGGTTTCTCGGCGGCGTGCGCTCTGGCCGGCACCCCTCCTTGGGAGTTGGAGGCCTGGGTGCTCGCCAGAGTGTACGAGTGGACCGCGCAACGGAAGGCGCTCGGGGAGCGCCCCGTCGCCGAGGAGCGGGAGGCGGTGCGGCGAGAGGCGAAGGAGGCCATCGTCCTCCACTGGACGGAGGACCTCGCTGCGGCCGCCTTTGGCCGCCGGACGTTGGACGCGATCGGTCCGGTCCTGCAGGGCTGGCTCGAGCGGTCTCACGGTTTCCTCTCGTTCCGTCTGGTGCAGGTGTTGTCCGGCCATGGCTGTTTCGGATCGCACCTGCACCGGATCGGGAGGGAGGAGACCCCGGGGTGCCACGACTGTGGCGCGGCGGAGGACACGGCCCAGCACACTCTCGAAGTGTGCCCGGCTTGGTCCGAACAACGCCGCGGTGTGACCGCGGTAGTTGGACAGGACCTCTCGCTTCCCGGCGTCGTCAACGCCATGCTGGAGAGTGAGGAGGCCTGGGCAGCGGTTGCCTCCTTTTGCGAGGATGTCATCTCGCAAAAGGAGGAGGCGGAGCGCGCGCGGGAGGACGACCCTCTCGCTGCGCCGCTCCGCAGACGAAGAAGGGGCCGGAGAAGGCGCCGTCCTCTCCCTCCTCTTCATGGTGGCGATGGGCGGGCGATGGGCGCGGGGGCGCCCTTGCCTGCATTGCACCCATCACCACCTACGTCGGTCACTCCCGGGCCCGGCCCCCTCCCCACTTTGGGGAGGGCGTAAGGGGTCCCGGCATGGAGGGCAATCGTCGGCGGAGGACTGGACGTTAAGGCTGTGCCGGTTTCCCAGTCCCCCGCCTCTTGGACGAAGCGGGAGTGCCGCTGGGTTATTTTAGTGGGTATACCGGGTCAGACCGGGGAGTCCCACATAGCCCCCCCATCCCCCGATGGGAGGGTATGCGTAATGCATTTTTTCCCAGCGCAAAAAAAAAAAAAAAAAAAAAAAAAAAAAAAAAAAAAAAAAAAAAAGGTTGGGGTGCTAGGTCAGAAAACCTCCTCGTGTGCCTGACAGCTGCTTGTCCCTCGCGATGTGTCGTTAGGTTAGGTTAACTTAGCGATACATCTCGAGGGAACAGCAGCCGTGGGGCCGGTGCATCCTGGGCGTGGGCAGTGGTCTTCCTCGAGGAATGGGAAGAGATTCTTATTCTTTGGGGAATGCTACTGTCTGTGGCTAATATTCTGACAAGGGGGGGGGGGGGTGTCTCCACGAGCTTGCGTGTCTCAGTGATCTTGGAGTTTTCCATCTGTTCCAAGTGAGGGACCACACTAAGAGAGGCACTCGCCATTTATAGGGGGGGGAGGGGGTGTCTCCACGTTTTTGTCGTAGTGGAGCTTGCGTGTCTCAGTGATCTTGGAGTTTTACATCTGTTCCAAGTGAGGGACCACACTAAGAGAGGCACTCGCCATATATTTATTTATTTATTACAGGGGATATTTAAATAGGGGATTTAATCGGACAGCGTGCGATGACCTACGCGAGCGGGTCTATCGCACGTTGTGTGATTCAAGGTTCACTTCTTGAGGTTTTAATCGGGAAGTGAATCAAGGTAGGTTATCCATCTCCCTCCGGTACGCGTCTGCTCGTCAGACGTGACCGCGAGGGTAATAGAATTTTCGGGGAGGGAGAGAAGTCGGGAGATAGGGACCACACCCTTCAAAGGAACAAAAACAAAAAATGAAAAAAACGATTGGGAATATTATACCCCAGGGAGGTACCAGCTGCCCAGCAGCTGGAGAATCCTCCACGGTTCAACCGTCATGCCCCACGTATTCTGGGGGGGGCGACAGTCGTTTACCGTATCACATACCGTCTGCCAGTGGCAGCAAGAGCCGAGGAGGCTCCAACAGGTCGAGGTCTTTTGAAGATCTGACCTCTTCTCAGGTGCCCGACCGAGAATCGGGTGACCGCCGCGGGGACGCTCGCTCCAAGTTCTGGGGGAAGCGTACACGCGACGGTGGGTCGGACGCGGGGTCGGCGTGTCTTTCCTCAAGCGAGGAGAACCTGCCGGCACCCAAGGTGACGACAGCCAGAAGGGGCAAGAGTCGTAGGACACTCTCCGGAGCGAACACTCCGGCACCGTCACGCGACAACAAAGGCCGCTTTTTGAAGCGCCCCGATACGCCCATAGTCAGCGCAGCGAGTGACTCCGGGGATGGGACTATGGAGGTGGAGCCGGCTCCCACCGAAACTCCCGCCTCCCTAGTGAAGACCAAGGCGGAGCTCAACGCCGCTAGGCGTGAGGGAAGGAAGGCCATCGCGACGGATGAGGTCTCCGAATTAGCCCGTCTGGCTAGAGAGAGACGGGCGCAGGCTACCGCAGCCCCAGAGGGAATGACGGCGGAAGCCCTTAGCCGCCAGGTTCTGGACGGTGTGGACGTTGTCCTGAGGGTAGCCACAAAATCGGGCAACCTGAAGGGCACATTCACGCGGGCCTTGAAGGAGGCGGCTGACGCCATCAAGGAGGCGGTCGAGGTCCTCATCGACCGAACGACCTCGGAGGAGACGGTCAAGCTCCAAGAAGAGAACGGCCGTCTTCATACAAAACTGGAGGACCTCCAACGGGAGGTAAGCGCCCTTAGGGCAGACTTCAGCCGGCAGCAGAGTGCGATGACTGTAGATTGTCACACTCTGCCACAGAACGGGTCTTTGGGGGAAGACCAGTTCAACCGGCTGTTGAACATAATGACCGCCCGCCTGGAGAGTCTGGAGCCCAGGTTGAACCCCCCCGTTATTCTCCGACCACCGTTGGCAGCGGATAAGCGGAGAAGAGATGCCGAGCCCACTCCTTGTTTACCGCCTACGTTTGCCCAGGTGGCGAAAGCGCCGCCTGCGACTAAAAAAGCGTCACAGGCGGCCAAAGGAGCCACGCAGCGGTCTAAACAACCGGAGAAGGTGCAGAGAAGCGCCACGGAGGAGACCCCCCAGCCTGCCGCAGAGGGCGAATGGCAGATGGCTGGGAGCCGAAAGAAGAAGAGGAAGAAGAGGGGCCGTAAGGGCAAATCTACGCCGGGCACCAAGGAGCAAGCCAGCAAGGGCAGCGGGAGTTCTCCGCGGATCCGCGTCCCTCGCTCCGAGGCTGTAGTGATCACGCTGCAGCCCGAAGCTAAAGAGCGAGGCGTCACGTACCAAAAGGTACTGGCGGAGGCGAGAGGCAAGCTTGTCTTCGCCGACTTTGGCACCCCGGATGGCTTCCGATTTAAAACCGCAGCCACGGGGGCGAAAATGTTTGAGTTGGCGGGGACAAGCAGCGCCGAAAGAGCGGATGCTCTCGCTGCAAAGCTACGAGATGTCCTCAACCCCGAGGAGGCGAGGGTGTCCAGACCCATTAAGACGGCTGAGGTTCGGATCGATGGTCTGGACGACTCGGTGACTCCGGAGGAGGTGGTGGCGGCCATAGCCCGGAGCGGCGGATGCTCGCCGGAAAACGTGCGGGCGGGCGAAATCCGCGTAAATGCTGGCGGGCTTGGCACCATCTGGGTGAGGTGCCCGGTGGTTGCGGCCAAACAGGTCACCGATGCGGGACGCCTTCTGGTGGGCTGGGTGTCAGCGAGAGTAACACTCCTGGCACCTAGGGCCATGCAGTGTTACCGGTGCCTGGAGAAAGGCCATGTCCGGGCACGGTGCACCTGCGAAACAGACCGCAGCGATCTATGTTACCGCTGCAGTCTGCCCGGCCATAAGGCGTCTCAGTGCTCCGCGGAGCCAAACTGCAGCCTGTGTGTGGCAGCAGGAAAGCCTGCGGGGCATAGAGTCGGGGGCAAAGCTTGTGGCGCGCCCAGAAAGCGCAATTTTCGAGGGAGCAAGACTGTAGGGGCTTCAAACCCCCAGCAACCTAGCACCACATCGGCCGACTCCCGGCCTGTGGAAGGAGGAAGCGCCGAAGAAATGGTCTGCCAGTAATGGCACACCTTCATTTTCTCCAGGCGAACATCAACCACTGCACCAGAGCTCAGGATCTCTTGCTCCTGAGCATGGCGCAGTGGTCGATAAATGTGGCGGTGGTCGCTGAGCCGTATTTTATCCCTCCCCGGGACAACTGGGCAGGAGATCTAGACGGCCTGGTGGCCATCATCGGCGCGACTCTCATCGACGTATCCCGTGGTCACGGTTGGGTGTCTGTCCTTGTGAACGGGATCGCCACGATTGGGGCATATTTTTCGCCCAACAGGAGTCTCGCCGACTTCGAGAGTTTCCTTGTGGAGTTGGGAGCCGTCGTCGGCCGGTCTCACCCTCGTCCCATTTTGCTTCTCGGTGATCTCAACGCCAAATCAGCGGCGTGGGGATCCCCGGTAACGGACCCGAGAGGCGAAGTGTTAGAGGAGTGGGCCATTACGACTGGCCTGGCTGTCTTGAATCGGGGCTCGGCCTACACGTGTGTGCGGCAGCAGGGAGGGTCGATAGTGGACGTCTCGTTCGCTAGTCCCGCTGTCCTGCACCGCGTCCACGATTGGCACGTAGAAGTGGAGGTGGAGACGCTATCGGACCATCGATACATTAGATTCGACATCTCCACCCAGACCGCTGGAGGGCGTAGCCAATCGGCCCCCCGAAGAGACGGCCCTCGTTGGGCACTAAAACGCCTCGACAGGGAGGCTCTCGAAGAAGCCGCCATCGTCCAGGCCTGGATCCGGGAGTCGGCTACCGTCGGTCCCGTGGACGTCGAACAGGAGGCGCAGTGGTTGGGCAATGCCATGGTGCAAATCTGTGACGCATCCATGCCACGCGTCTTCTCTCCGTCCGCAAGGCGCCGCGTGTACTGGTGGTGCGTCGAAATCGAACGGCTGCGCGTCGAGTGCGTAGACGCTAGACGCCCGTACACGCGATGCCGGAGAAGACGTCCACGGAATCCTGACGAAGAAGCCGCGCTGTATGAGGTGTACCGCGCGGCTAAACAGGCTCTGTGGCTGGCCATCGGCGAGTCGAAGACACGCTCCAGAGAGGAGCTGCTGGCATCGCTAGACGGGGATCCGTGGGGGCGCCCGTACCGAACGGTCCGTGGAAAACTTCGGCCGTGGGCGCCGCCCCTAACGGAAGGTCTCGAGCCGCAGTTTCTGGAGCGAGTAGTCTCGGCTCTCTTTCCTGAGAGAGTCGAGTACGAGCCACCGCCGATGGTGCTGCCCACAGCTGCAGAGCCTGAAGGCAGCGAAACCGGCCCAGAGGTGACACAGGCGGAAATGAGCGCGGCTGTGATGCGGCTCCGGGCAAAGAACACTGCTCCGGGGCCTGATGGAGTGCCTGGCCTCGCTCTGGTCCTCGCCCTAAAAGAGCTGGAGCCTTCACTGAGAGGACTTTTCTCGTCGTGCCTTGAGCGGGGTCAGTTCCCATCCAGGTGGAAGGCTGGGCGACTGGTCCTGCTCAAGAAGGCGGGGCGCCCGGCTGATTCGTCGTCCGCTTATCGGCCCATAGTGCTGCTGGACGAGGCAGGCAAGCTGCTCGAGCGAATAATTGCAGACCGCCTCGTCAGCCACTTGTGTACAGAGGGGCCGAACCTGAACGACAGCCAGTTCGGATTCCGGCGCGGGCGCTCAACGATCGACGCCATTACGAGAGTGAGAGTCCTCGCGGAGGAAGCGGTTTCCCGGGGTGGGGTGATGCTGGCGGTGTCATTGGACATCTCCAACGCCTTCAACACCCTGCCCTGGAGTTGCATTAGGGAGGCACTGCGTTACCATCGGGTGCCCTCCTACCTCCGCAACATCGTGGGGGCCTATCTGGCGGGTAGGTGTGTCACCTTCATGGGCCGCGACGGCAGGGGCCGTCGTGAGATGTCGTGCGGTGTTCCACAGGGCTCGGTTCTTGGCCCGCTCTTGTGGAACATCGGATATGACTGGGTTTTGCGGGGCGAGCTCCCTCCGGGCGTGAACCTGACGTGCTATGCGGACGACACGCTGGTTGCGGCTTGGGGGAGTTCGTACAGGGAGGCAGCGTTGCTGGCTACGGCTGCGGTTTCACAGGTGGTGAGCCGCATACGGCGCCTGGGCCTGGAGGTGGCCCTCAACAAGTCGGAGGCCATTGCTTTTCATGGCCCCCGACGGGCACCGCCACCGGGATTGCATATTGTGGTTGGGGGGACCAGAATCGCTGTCGAGTCAACCATGAAATATCTGGGATTGGTGCTCGACAGCCGATGGGACTTCGGCCCCCACTTCCAGCGGCTGGTGCCCAAGTTAATGGGCGCGGCGGGCGCGCTATCAACGCTGCTTCCCAATCTGGGGGGCCCGAGCACCGCCTGTAGGCGGTTATACGTGGGGATCGTGCGATCCATGGCCCTTTATGGGGCCCCGGTATGGGCGACCGACCTGACGGCCCGTACTATCGCCGTACTGCGCAGGCCGCAGAGAGTGATGGCCGTCAGAGTCATACGGGGATATCGCACGATCTCCTACGAGGCGGCTTGCGTACTGGCTGGATCCCCACCATGGGACCTGGAGGCGAAGACCCTCGCGACGCTGCATCAGTGGCGCGAGGAGGCCAACGACCGGGGCGAAAGGCTGGTGGAGCGACAAATGACACAGCACCGGTCTCAGCTCCGGCAGGTCATGGTGGCGGAATGGCGCAGGAGGCTCACGCTTCCTTCGGCCGGCCTCAACACGATCGAGGCGATCCGGCCAGTACTCGACGACTGGCTCGGGAGGAGGCACGGCTCTCTGACATTTCGGGCGACGCAGGTGCTGTCGGGGCACGGCTGCTTCGGGAAGTACCTGTGTCGCTTAAGCAGGGAGCCGGACGCCCGGTGCCATCACTGCGTCCATTGTCTGGAGGATACGGCGCGGCATACGCTGGCCGAATGCACGGCGTGGGACGAGCCGCGCCGTGCCCTCATGACTGAGGTCGGAGGAGACCTGTCGCTGCCGAATGTCGTTCGATCGATGGTTGGCAGCACAGAGTCCTGGGACGCGGTGGTGTCCTTCTGCGAAACCGTCATGTCGCAGAAGGAAGCTGCGGAAAGAGAAAGGGAGTTGACCAGCTCTCGCCCATCCCGCAGCAGACGCACAGGGCGTCGGCAGAGAGCGGATAACGCCCTCTTCCAGCCCCCATAAAAGGGTTCAGGGGCGGCGGATTCGGGGACATCCGTCGCCCCCCATCACATTGGACCCGAGACGGTGGCGCGTAGTGTTTCACGCGCGCCTCTCAGACGTAGCGGGGGGAGTCTGACACCTCACTCCCCCTCTTAGGGACGAGGCCCGCACAGGTCAAGCGGGCCACACTAGTCCGGGGCAGCGGAAGTCGCACTTGTTCCCGCTGCCCCCTGACGCAAGTGTGAGAAGGAACACCGGTGTGGTTTTAGTCAGTAGAGTCTGACAGACCCCCCCGTCCTCCTCAAGGACGGGGGACATCCATGAGGATTTCCACATCGACAACAAAAAAAAAAAAAAAAAAAGGTTAGGTTAGGTTAGGTTAGGTTTTCTCGGCGGCGTGCGCTCTGGCCGGCACCCCTCCTTGGGAGTTGGAGGCCTGGGTGCTCGCCAGAGTGTACGAGTGGACCGCGCAACGGAAGGCGCTCGGGGAGCGCCCCGTCGCCGAGGAGCGGGAGGCCGTGCGGCGAGAGGCGAAGGAAGCCATCGTCCTCCACTGGACGGAGGACCTCGCTGCAGCCGCCTTCGGCCGCCGGACGTTGGACGCGATCGGTCCGGTTCTGCAGGGCTGGCTCGAGCGGTCCCACGGTTTCCTCTCGTTCCGTCTGGTGCAGGTGTTGTCCGGCCATGGCTGTTTCGGATCGCACCTGCACCGGATCAGGAGGGAGGAGACCCCGGTCTGCCACGACTGCGGCGCGGCGGAGGACACGGCCCAGCACACCCTCGAAGTGTGCCCGGCTTGGTCCGAACAACGCCGCGGTATGACCGCGGTAGTTGGACAGGACCTATCGCTTCCCGGCGTCGTCAACGCCATGCTGGAGAGCGAGGAGGCCTGGGCAGCGGTTGCCTCCTTTTGCGAGGATGTCATCTCGCAAAAGGAGGAGGCGGAGCGCGTGCGGGAGGACGACCCTCTCGCTGCGCCGCTCCGCAGACGACGAAGGGGTCGGAGAAGGCGCCGTCCTCTCCCTCCTCTTCATGGTGGCGATGGGCGGGCGATGGGCACGGGGGTGCCCTTGCCTGCATTGCACCCATCACCACCTTCGTCGGTCACTCCCGGACCCGGCCCCCGGGAGGGCGTTAGGGGTCCCGGCATGGAGGGCAATCGTCGGCGGAGGACTGGACGTTAAGGCTGTGCCGGTTTCCCAGTCCCCCGCCTCTTGGACGAAGCGGGAGTGCCGCTGGGTTATTTTAGTGGGTATACCGGGTCAAACCGGGGAGTCCCACATAGCCCCCCCATCCCCCGATGGGAGGGTATGCGTAATGCATTTTTTCCCAGCCCCAAAAAAAAAAAAAAAAAAAAAAAAAAAAAAAAAAAAAAAAAAAAAAAAAAAAAAAAAAAAAAAAAAAAAAAAAAAAGGTTAGGTTAGGTTAGGTTAGGTTAGGTTAGGTTAGGTTAGGTTAGGTTAGGTTAGGTTAGGTTAGGTTAGGTTAGGTTAGGTTAGGTTAGGTTGGGGTGCTAAGTCAGAAAACCTCCTCGTGTGCCTGACGGCTGCTTGTCCCTCGCGATGTATCGATAGGTTAGGTTAGCTTAGCTTAGCTTAGCGTAGGTTAGGTATATACATCGTGAGGGAACAGCAGCTGTTGGGCCGGTGCATCCTGGGCGCGGGCAGTAGTCTTCCTCGAGGAATGGGAAGAGATTCTTATTCTTTGGGGAATGCTACTGTCTGTGGCAAATATTCTGACAGGGGGGGATGGGGGGAGGGCTGTTCTGCGTGACTCTCTGCAAAGCAGAGAGCACTGCGGAGGAGCCTACCCTAGTGCGGCGGATCGGTTCGAACTCCGGATCACCGTCGGACAACCCGGTTTCCTCATTGAGAGGGACTGGGGGCTCTGCCTGCGTGCTTGCATGCTGGCGGGGCCGCGAGGAAGAAAACCTCTCTAAAAAATTACCCTGTTGCGTGCCATCTGTTGTTTTTGCAGCAGGCTGGCACGTGGCAATGTAGGAGTGTAAGGAGAAGAAAAAAGAACAATATGGCAAGCGTAAATAGTGATGATTTACCCCAGGAAGGTACCCACCATGTGGGAGAATCCTTCCCAGAGCCGTTCGTGCCATCAGCTGGCACTAGCGGCTCTGGCTGTCCCTCGTATTCTGGGGGGGACAACGATTGCTATACCCACACTACCGACGAAACAAGCTACCCTAAACGGACACCGAAAAACGACGACGAGAACGGAGGAGTTAGGCGAGAGGAAGACGTATCTTCTGACGAGGAAGAGGCGCCAGCGCTCGCGGTGTCAGACTCTGACACTGCAGGCTCACTCGAAACTGTCCGGTCCGGTTCATCCGGACCGGTGGATGTATCTCGATGGCTCAAACGAGCGAACACCCAACCGGTGGTCGTTCTCGAGAGGAGCCTCGAGGAAAGCAACGAAGCGGCGCCGCCTCTCATACGTGGTGCTGCCATCGGCAAACGTGGCAAAGGCAGACCCGTAACAACCGGCCAATATGTTGGCCTGTCGAAGGCGCGAAAAGAGCTAGCGGAGGCTCGAAAGGCGGCAGAAAAAAAAGAGGACCATTGCGCAGCGGAGGAACGAAGAGTGGCCAGACTGGCTCAGAAGGTTAGCGCCGGACGAGTCAGTCGGCTATCTGAGTCGTCCTCGGCCGCTGAATCAATGGAGGTCGAAGACCTTCGGGCCACGCAGCTAGGCGAGAGGCTCCGAGATGCTGTGGCGACCATTCGCGAGGTCTCCAGGGTATCCAGTGGTCTAAAGGGGACCTGCCAGAAGGCTCTGAAGATAGCGGCGGCCTCGATCACCGAAGCCGCTGGAGAGCTTTTGGAGAGGTCCTCCAGTGACGAGACACGCCGGCGGGTAGCAGCGAATGCTCGCCTGACTGCGCAGGTTGATGGGCTCCGTAAGGAGCAGGATGAGCTCCGTGCGGAGCTCCTCAACCTAAAACGAGGTAGGAACGTTGACGTACCGGGGTCACTGGAGCCACAATTTGGTTCTCGGCCCTCGTCTGAGGATTCGGAGATGTTCCGGCTCTTCAAGACAGAGTTTGCGGCGCTTTCAGCCCGCTTCTCCGTCATTGAGGGCCGAGTGTTGCGGCCTCCATTGGCCCACGAGAAAACGCCCGCTTTGACTCAGGGGCCGGCGCAGACGTATGCTTCAACAGCTGCTGCCCCGCCTCCTGTTCAAAGCGCACAGACTGGAAAAGGGAAAAAAGGGAAAAAAGTGAAGCCCACGGCCGCTGCACCGGCTGCTCCAGCGGCCCAGGCGGCATCTACTGCATTGGCTGCTCCGGCGGCCCAGGTGGCATCTGCTGCACCGGCTGCTCCGGCGGCCCAGGCGGCATCCGCCGCACCCGTTGCTCCGGCGGCCCAGTTGCCTACCCAGAAATGGGTTACAGTCGGGGCAAAAGAGAAAAAGAAGAAAAAGAAGAAAAAGAAGAAGAGGAAAAAGAAGAGCAGTAAAAACCGGCTCCGCGCCCCTAATTCTTCGGCGGTAGTTATAACGCTATCGCCGGAGGCTAAGGAGAGGGGCGTGTCGTACGCGTCGGTCTTGGCGAAAGCCAAGGCCGACATAAAACTGGACGAGCTCGGCATAACGGGCATTCGCTGCAAACAAGCGGCCACGGGTGCCCGTTTGCTCGAGCTGCCTGGTGCAACCAGTGGCGCCAAGGCCGATGCACTTGCGGAGCGGCTTAAAGCCTCTCTGCAGGCGCAATTCCCGGATGTGAAAATTGGCAGGCCCTGCAAAACCGTCAACATACGGGTGTCGGGACTGGACGATTCCGTGACGGCGGACGAACTGAAGGCAGCCGTCGCGAGGGCGGGCGAGTGCCCCTTGGACCAGGTGCGGCCCGGTGAAATCGGGCCGGGCCTCCGAGGGCTCTGGTCCGCGATTGTTACCTGCCCAGTTGCGGTGGGCCAAAGAATTGCGGCAAGCGGACGCAAGATACTTGTTGGGTGGGTGTCGGCGCAGGTGAAGCTCCTCTCGCCTCTACCGCAGAAGTGCTTCCGGTGTCTCCAGACGGGACATCTTGGAGTGCAGTGCTCGTCGACCGTCCAGGTCGGCTCGCTCTGCTTTCGTTGCGGCCAGCCCGGCCACAAAGCCGGCTCGTGCAGCGCCCCGCCGCACTGCCCTAGGTGTGCGGCGTTGGGCGCGCCGGCCGACCACCGGGTCGGCAGCAAGGCCTGTGCTGACACCCAGAGAAAGAAGCAGAAAACAAAGAAGAGTGGGCCTGCTGCCCCGGGCGCCACGGCACCCATCGCGCAGCAGACCCAATCTTCCGAGGCAGCCGAGCCGCTGCTGGAGGGGGCGCAGATTATGGACACTCAGTGATGTCTGTGTCTCTGCGCTTCCTCCAGGGCAACATCAACCATTGCGCCCGTGCTCAGGATCTTCTCCTCCAGAGCATGGCGCAGTGGTCGATCGACGTTGCGGTGGTCGCCGAGCCGTGGTTCGTGCCGCCCAGGGATGACTGGGTGAGCGACGTCCACGACTCGGTGGCTTTAATCACGCGAAGCTCGGCTGGGACTCCGTCCTTTGAAGCTGTCGCCAAGGGACGGAGCTACGTATCGGCTCTGTTCGGGGAGATGGTGATTGTGGGGATCTACTTCTCTCCGAACAGGTCTCTCGCCGAATTCGAAGCATGGCTAGAGGAGTTGGGCACCGTCGTAGGTCGCAACCACCCTCGCCCCGTGGTCGTGCTCGGGGACTTCAACGCCAAGTCTGGCGCCTGGGGTTCCCCGACCACTGACGCTCGTGGCGAGGTGTTAGAGGAATGGGCGGTTGAGAACGGTCTCGCCGTCCTCAACCAGGGCTCGGTGAACACGTGCGTGCGTCAGCGGGGCGGTTCAATAGTGGACCTTGCGTTCGCTAGCTCTGCTCTAGCGCGCCGTGTCCAGGGCTGGCGTGTTATGGAGGAGGTGGAGACGTTGTCGGATCACCGTTATATTCGTTTCGACGTCTCCGCCCAGACCTCCGCACCTGCGCTGACCCTGCCGACCCCTGGTTCGATAGGTCCGCGTTGGGCGTTGAAGAAGCTGGATCGGGAGCTGCTCCTCGAAGCCGCGATCGTCCAGGCCTGGGTGACATCACCGGACAGGCCTGACGACATCGACGAGGAGGCTGAGCGGCTACGACAGACCATGACCAGCATTTGCGATGCGGCGATGCCTAGACAGCGCCAACAACCGTCTAGGCGCCAGGTGTACTGGTGGTCGGCGGTCATAGAACGGCTCCGCGCTGCCTGTGTGGCCGCTAGACGCCGGTACGCCAGGCACAGAAGAAGGCGGCGCCGCACGCAAGAAGATGCTGAGGCCAGAGAGGCGGAACTGTACGAGGCCTACAGAGAGGCAAGGAGAGCACTCAAGGGGGCCATCGCTAGAGCGAAGGCGGAGGCCCGCGAGCAGCAACTCGCGACCCTGGACCGCGATCCGTGGGGGCGTCCATATCGCGCAGTGCGTGGCAAACTGCGCGCCTGGGCGCCTCCGCTCACTCAAAGTTTGCGGCCCGAGTTGCTGCAAGAGGTGGTGGGTGCGCTCTTTCCATCCAGGGCGGAGCACATCTCGCCGCCCATGGTTCCGCCTCAATCCGCGCCGACGCCCGACGTGGAAGACGACGACGTGCACGAAGTGACCCGGGCAGAGTTGGCAGCGGCGATGTTGCGGCTTCAAGCCAAAAACACCGCCCCTGGGCCCGACGGCATTCCTGGCCGAGCGTGGGTCCTGGCCGCGGAGGCTCTCGGACTCCGACTGAGGGGCCTTTTCAGCGCATGCCTGGAGCGGGGCCAATTTCCCGGTCCGTGGAAGACCGGCAAATTGGTCCTGCTGAAGAAGGCGGGGCGCCCGGCAGACTCGCCGTCTGCGTACCGGCCCATAGTGCTGCTGGACGAGGTGGGCAAGCTCTTTGAAAGAGTCGTCGCAGACCGCCTCGTCCGGCACTTGCGTACGATCGGGCCGGACTTAGCGGACAGCCAGTATGGCTTTCGCCATGGGCGTTCTACGGTCGACGCGATCATGCGCGCCAAGGCCTTGGCGGAGGGTGCAGTCTTTCGGGGTGAGGTGGTGTTGGCGGTGTCCTTGGACATCGCAAATGCGTTCAACACCTTGCCCTGGAGCTGTATTAAGGAGGCGCTCCGTTACCACGAGGTGCCGTCTTACCTCCGCCGCGCCATCGAGGCTTACCTGGCCGAAAGGCGGGTCATCTACCCGGGTCACGGTGGTTGGAATCGGCGAGAGACGACGTGCGGTGTTCCGCAGGGGTCGGTACTAGGACCACTCCTGTGGAACATCGGGTACGACTGGGTGCTGCGTGGCGTGTTCCTCCACGGCGTCGTCGTCATTTGTTACGCTGACGACACGCTGGTTACAGCGCGAGGGAGGACGTATCGCGACGCAGCCATCCTAGCGACGGCAGGGGTTGCGCAAGTGGTCCGAAGGATCCGGAGTCTGGGCCTGGAGGTGGCCCTTAACAAGTCTGAGGCCCTGTGTTTCCATGGGGCTCGGCGGGGACCACCTGCGGGCTCACACA